>SKCR01049479.1:0-115423 GCA_019454045.1 Zanthoxylum bungeanum | reverse complement strand
TCTGTATCTTTGATCTTAGAAAATGTAATGATGATACAATTATGGAAGGAAATCACTTTAATAAGTTGGCTAACTTGTAGGACAAGTATTCCAATTTATTTAGGACATTATGGGATTCCAATTTGATCCCTATAATATTTAACTGATGGGTGTCAATCCAAACCGTTATTTATGTTTCTTTTCCGAGTTGCTCAGGATCGAACTTCAGAAAAAAAAAAAAAAAAAAAAAAAAAAAAAAAAAAAAAAAAAAAATCACTCGGAAAAGCAAGATTTCCACTATAAAAACAAAACTTTATTAAATTTTGAAAAAGTTCCATCTGCAGATGCGAATTAAACCTAAAGATATTTGTAGCAAGATGATAATAATATACAGCACGAGTTAAAAATTAATTTAATTACAAACCCTCTCAATTATTATAAAAGGGGTATTTGTATTTACAATTCATCAGGACGCATGATTCTGCTTGAAAAATGTCTGCTGCTTGCAGAAACATTACCCAGCGGTATCTCTGGTTGCAGAAACAATGTTCCAAGTGGTAATATTGATCTCCCGGAGACTGTGAGCTCGCTATAGGGCGGGCTCACAAGGACGATTAGCCCAAATCGTACTCAGAGCTCTGAGTCGATGGGAGTACTCATCCAACACAAGCAAGCCTCGAGCTGCCTGACGAGTTGTTAGGATTCGAGACATTTGCTGCAAAGTTTCCTGGCGAAGATGGTCAGCCTGTTGTGACAAAAATTTGGAATTTGGAAGTGCAAAGAGAATGTAACATAAGTATCTGCTACATTTATAGTAAGAATCTGGAATTAAACTACTTTGACTGGTCGGGGAATGAAAAAAATGCAGTTTCCTACCTGGCCTACAAAAGTAACGAGAGCATCCAACTTCTCCATTGCAGTACCTATCCGTGGAATGTAACTTGCTTCCACCAGCTGACCAGCGGCTACAGTCTCAGCAAGCGTTTGCTGAAGTTTGTCCATGCCTTGCGAAAGAGCATCTTCTGCTTGCTGACATGATTGTCTTAGGTTACAAACTTCAATAAATTGCTGCTCTGTCAAGGGGTCAAGCTGAGGAACAAGAATCTGTAAAAATTACAAATGTCCTTTCAAATATGTATAAAATTAAAAGAAGTTTGAATGTACTAAGAACTAGGATAAACATCATGAGAAGCTCCCCTCATCTGCAATTATATAAAAATAAAAAGGCTACGACCATAAGTTATCAATGTCAAATAATTACGAAAGCATCAAGGAAAAAACATTGGTGGTTATGGGGCAGGTGATTACGTGTTTACAAATTAAAGAATTATATACACAAACATATAAAACCTAAAAAATTGAGCCGTTGTTTTCGAAATCTAGGTATGAAAACCAAGCCAAGACTTAGAATTCAGCTAGTAAATTTAGATCCCTCAGCTTCGACGGAAAAATCAACCCATTAAAAGCCCTATGCACTAAATAGAGAGAACTTTTCACTTATTAAGAAAATAAAATATGCATTACCTTGAGAAGTTCTGAAGGTCTAAATCCTCCTATCCAGAGGAAAATACGTTCGGCCGCTGTCTTCCACATGCCGGATATTACATAGAAAACATCTGCTTTTGCAGCTGTTGTTTTCATGTGGAAAAGTTTAGTATAGTGGCTCATGCCAGCATCTACAAGTATGCGAAGCTCTATGTCACCTATATGGGCATTCAGAGCTGTCCTCAGCTCATGAATTTGTCTATTTTGTTCTTCCAACCAGTGTCCATACCTCATCTCAAAAGCAGCAAACCCTGCAGAATCCACAGTGACGACTAATCGTTGAAAACAAGAAAATGAAAGAACAAAAAAACAATGGGTATAAGCAACAGGTACTGCTGAATGAATGGTGGTGATAAGCTAGTAGCAAAAATTTATTACATGTACATTTTGACCATATCAACTATTCACTAGCGCATATTTTGATTTCATTGACCACATGGAAAGTGCAAGTATTTTTTCTACAGACAATATTAAAATAAAATTACATTGCTATCCATAAATTTTAGCTATTAATTAGACAGCATTTCTTTGTAACAACTGGTTCCTTTAAATTAAGATAAAAGAAAACATATTCAATTACTTGTGGAAAGGATTGAGGGTACGGGAAATCCTTAAGCAAGAGTCGATAAGTTTAGAAAAGCAAAGAGAAAATAACCGTCATACTTCCAGGTACTGTTTTATTGCAGGAATATTTGTCACTAAACTTAACATAGCAATCAAAACCATTAGAATGACAGAATATAATATTTTACATCAGGAAATCCTGAATGTCAGATACCACAATAACCACCAAGTATCAGAGACATGCAGTTTTAAGGCATAGCAATCAAAACCAACAATGAAATATGCAGCATTTTGACACAGAGATATCAAAACCGACCATGATAAATGTTGCAGTTCGACAAACAAACCTGAATTTACAGTTCCGGAGAACCCCATATGCACACCTGCTACTCCACCACCTACACACAGACCCTGCAGAACAGCATTCACCAATTGAAATAAACAAGCAATTTCAATAGGAAATAGAAAGGATAATAAAAGGGGAGGGTCTGTTGAATCAACATAGCAATAGATTAAACGAAAAATAAACGGGTAATCATCTCCAAACCTGTTGTCTGGCTCGCCCAAGTTCCTGCTCTAACTGAACTAGCTTTAGTCTACTTGCTTCTAGCTGCTGAATGTAGGCCTGCAGGACAAAAGACAAATCAAACAAAAATTTTAACACACTAGTTACACTTACTGCATCTGTTTGAATCCATACCCCTTCATACCTTTTTCCGCAAACGGCTTTTACGTGCAGCGTCACGGTTTTGTGCAAGACGTCTGCGTATCTGCAAACATTACCAACAAAGATGCAAACCAGATTCTTCTCATGTTGAAGAAAATATCATTCATCATATGGGTGAAATTGGTCGATCATTAGCATGTATGCATTGATTGGAAGAAGGCCCATGAACTAAAAGGTAGTACAGTACAAAAGCATATGCTACATTAGGGAACACACAGATATCCAAGAATTCAAATCATGGGAATAATATTGAACCAATATAAAAACCACCTTCTTTGCATTATATGAGAGCTGAGCAAATTTCACTTGGAAAAGAACATAATGAGCTTAAAACATGGACCGCAGTTTGGGGTTTCTAAGGACACGAACTTAATATCTTAAAAGAATTATAGGCATCTTGTGAGACACGCAGAAAAAATAATTTCAGAGAAGAAATAAATATGGAGAAATCTAAGCAGCAGAACAAATTTGTGAGCTCAAAAGATACACAAAATGCAAATAAACACTTTGAAGAGCTAAGCTGGAATCTGAAACCACAGCAAGAAAAGAAAGAAGGGAACATAAAATTTCAAAGCATTAGGTCTTCATCTAGTTTACAATGGACATCTTTTAAAAAACTAACAGAAGCAGAAACTTAAACGTAAAATAAATTAGAATAAGAGGAGGTTTACCCTATCAAGGGGTTTACTTGCTTCTTGCTCATATTTGTAGGAAGGTCCTTGCGTTCCATGTGAAGTAGACTCTGACTAGAATTTTAAATGAAAAATATGATTCAGTTCGGATACGTTGACTCAAGTTTCGGATCAAGAAGAACTAAGAGCCAAAATTTGCACCTGAACCTGATTGTCTATTATTGTACCCGCCTCCACAATTATAGGTGCTGATGTACTAGGATTGCCGTTACTCTTAAAATTTTCTCCCCACGTGCTCAGCTGGTGGATGGGCTCATAAATGCCCAACCTTCTTGGGGTGACATACTGGGTGGATGGAGAGTTCATGCTCTTCAAACTAATAACGAGGACAGGTCAATAAGCTTTTGGCATAAAAATACAGAAGTACAGTTATAAACATAAAGATATATGGCGGACACAAACTGACAAAAGTGAAACATGAATATGGCGGCTTACCTACAGCAATCTAGGACTGAACCTTAGATATGTTCATGCACATCACAATCTACCACACCAACATTAAACCAAAGAAGAAGCCTTGTCACAAATATCACTGAAATCACTTGCTTTTCTATTGTTGAACTATATGTTCATGATTAGAATCAGCAGGCCAAAAATTTCTACTCATGAAGTTAACAAATTAAAACACGAAAACCTCACAAAGTAATCAAAGCCTCAATATTTCTCGGACTATCATATACTCCCAGTACCTTATTCTTATCTTCTCTATTTAGCCATGTCATCTAAGTGAAGTGATACCACTAGACCGCGTGAATAGATTTTCACACGGTTATAGTGTACTTTTAGTGCGTCTATGGAATTGGAGGTCCAAAATGGCAATGTATACACATACTTTTAAATGAATAAAGAATAAATAGTCACTTCCATAACCACAACAAACCAACTAAGTTGCTAATACACAAATAGAGCACTCCACAAGCTAGATGCAACTAGGAACTAATGTGCTCTTGCATGACACTTGATTTGTAGCCAAGTGTAAGCAGAGTTTGGACAATAATCATTAATATATATATATTTTTTATTGTTTCATTATCTTTTTAGAGTCCAGATCGGATCTAAACAGCCAAGTCATTACATTATTGGAGCTTACTGTTTGCTTGTCCCCATTTACGCGTTAATGGTGGACCTATGCATACTTCAAAATTCTTTATTGCTATCAAGACTTACAAGAGTATGAGACTCGTATAGAAAATCTTTCATGATATATATCCGAATATTTAAATAAATAGAAACCTATAATAGTGATTCAAAATTTGGAGGCAAATCATAAATTTTCTCAAAAATAAAACTCATTAAAAAATAAATAAATAAAATCCCGGGTCAACTAAATTGCAGTAACTAAGCCAACAAAGAAAGCAATTATAAGAAAAACAAGTGAGAATCAGATCATAATGATGACACACTTAAAATTGCCAATTGGGCAAGTGGACTGAAATAAAGATTTCATAAACTGCAAAAAACATCTCTTCAAATTGTAGGCTTCCACAATACTTGTGAAGCTATGAAACAAAGCATCCATAAAAGGGGACCAAAAAAAATCACTTTTTCTGCAAATAAGGAACTCAATTTCAATAAGCCAAATAGTAGATGAATCCAATAGGAACATTTCATAACAATTAATTAGCAGATTCCAATAAACCAAATTACCTATAAGTTAATGTTTTCATTCATAATAATTAAGAAGCTAAAAGGTAACTAGACTTGGATTTCAGCTTAACAATCCCCAAATCATAATCCCAAAAAAAAGAAAAAAAAGAAGTGGAAAGTACACAAACTTTTAGCTAATTGAAATTGAAATTGAAATTTCCCAATTTCTATCACTCAATACACATAATAAAGCAAGAAAAAAAGAACCATTTTTTCATTGAAAAAGCAGAACTTTCAAACTTTCTTTCATATCATTCCCTTTCTTGGCAACCAAACACAAAACAGAAAGCAACCCACACCCACAAAACAAAAGCAGAAAACATCAACATTAACAGCAACTTCAACCCCCCCAGAAAAAAAAGGAAAACAAACCTTTTAATTCAAAAGTTGCTGACATAAATAGGAGAGAGAGCGAGAGACCACTTACCAGACAACAACTTACTTTCCCGCTAAAATCTTCCTCAACCACAATAGCAAGCACCCAAAACGACAACTCCTAACAAATGAAACGCAAACAGAAATAGCAAGAGCAACCCAGCTTCTTCTTCTTCTTCCTCTTCTTCAATAAGTTTATGAAGTCCCATCATTTCTAAGAAGAATCCAACTAACGACACGACAGCTTAAAAGAGACCCTTAAAACAGTACTTCCCCATTATTAATTTTCTTTAAAAACAAAAATCATATTGCTATTAATTATTGTATAGTATTATTAATATATAATATATATTATATTATTATTACCAGACATATGGACTCTTGTCACCTTTCCACTATCTACTGATTGTGCGTGCCAGTCCAGATAGATGATTAAAGATTATATCTCCTCTTATATTTCGCCGGTTCGCAGGCTTACGCGCCCACCCACTGTGTGTGCTTACAATGCCCTTAAATGAAAAGTTCACATGGATTAAAATTTTGTTTATGGATTGGTATCTATTGATATAGAGTCGGACGGTTTAATTGAAAATAGATAATAAATTATTTGAATGAATTGTGATTAATTAAAATTATTAGTTCTATTTTTGTTGGCAATGTCCGTAATAAAACATGTTCAATTGAGTTGTAATGAGTTTTGAAGATCTCAAAGCAATTAGACAAGATCATATGGAGATATCAGAGTGATATTTACTCTTTTGAATATTCCATAATATTTAGAGCTCCAATTGACATGAAGTTAGTTGCATTGGAAAGTAGACTCGAAGAAGATCGCATACATATAAAAAACGCATGATTTGGCCAAGGGACGAGAAAATTACAAGCGTTTTAAATTGCATTCAAAATCAATCTGTGACCTACGTTCGAGTTGCTTTCGGACGCTTGGAGGTAGAAACTTTGCGTTTGAATTACGTTTGAACGTCCATGCGTAATTAGGTTATTTTGGACATATTTTAAAGCCAAATTAGCACTAGGAAATTCTTGTCTTTGCCCTACCTATTTAAGCAAATAATGAGTCACATTCACAAGTGTTGAAAACACATTATCTTAAGCCAAAAATATTTATAACTTTTAACCTTTTTTATTTCACCTTGAAGATTTCTTGTTTCTCATGTCTTCTTTGTGTTTGGTGAAACCGTTTTTTGTTAAACCTTCAACACAACTAAACCCAACTTCCTAAGCCTTCAGAGTTCTCAAGGAGGAGATTGGCAGTCAGAGTTTCTGCGTTCAGAACTTGCAGAGTATATCCGCTCAGAGACTTCAGAGGTTATGAAGAAATCGTGGGGTACGGGCTCGATGAGTTCTTCTAGTTCTTGCAGTTTAGAGGTACTAGAGTTGGTGGAGTTACTATTACAAATATTTGGTTACTGTGTTCTTACAAAGGACTCTGAACAAACAGTAAAACACAACACGATTGCTATAATAAATAGAGGAAACAACACAACAAGAGTAATTAAAGAAACACAGTCTCAGGACAACTGCAGACCGCGAACTAGTCACGACGGTGCAGCAATGAACCAGCGATAGGAACAGATCAGTAACGAAGGCAGTGCAGTATCGAACCAGTGACATGAACAGTTCAGTAACGAAGGCAGTGCAGTATCGAAGCAACAACAAGAATAGCCAGTGGCACCAAACAGATAGAATTCCGAGGCTTGTTGACTCGGCAACAATCTCCTTAAAATAAATTTGTCCCCTACCGAATGGTGTAGTAGAACGTGAGACGTTTGTTTCCCAGGATGCAACGGAAATAAACGAGATTGGGCACCACCAAAATCGTCTTCAACGAACCAGGAAGTGTTCGAACTCTTTCAACAAAACAATATATTTTTTATATCTCTTATCAAAACGAAAAAACACTGCCACCTTAAAAAAAATAAACATGCCAATTAAATTGAGTTAGTGGGAGGCTTTTCATGTGATGTAACCACCCAGTTAATTAATAGAATTAATTTAATTGTTATGGAACTTTAAAAGAACTTTGAAAAAATAAAGAGGCTTGCAAAAAGTGACTGGGTCGGGCCCGCACAATTTGGTCCGGCATTCGTGTACGCAGTACGCGCGGGTGCACACGAGTCAGGCCTGTTCGGATTTTGATTTGCACCCCCTACGCGCGCAAGTAGAGAGAGCCTCTATCCTTATAACACTTACCCATCTACATATGAGCAATCATATATAAACACAATTTTCCTTTATTAGCTTTCCCATGTGGGACACGCTTATTTCTCTTTATTTTCCAACACGAATGGGTGAATTTTGAGCAACAATTTCTCATTCACCCAAGCATCATTTTAAGCATATGAATATACCATTCCGAACTACTCACAGAAGAGTATCCGAATCACTCAAAAACTACCACTAACACGAAGTGGACCATGCTTAAAATTGTATCTCAAAATGCTTACTAGTGAGCATTTTCCAACAATCCCTCACATGAATGAAATTGGCGAAAATACATCAAATAAAAATATTTTATAGAAACATTTTGTTTTGACCTTGAAGAGTTCAACGGTTCAACACATGCATAGGATAGGTAGGCCTCAGCCTTTGAACCTTCCCTTGTGAAAATATATCTCATTTACTAGCTGACAGTGGACACGATGTCATTGAACTGTACTGTCGTTCATGTAAATGAAAACATATATCACACATATATTTTACCTAACACATCTAAGTTCTCATTATTATGTTAATTTTGGCCATGAACATCTACCTGGTTCTGCAAGAGTTTCTAAGAATTAAGCCCCGTATAATTCCCTTTGAAGCGGCCCCACTTCTCTCTCACATAGATGATTTCTTATTTAAGAGTAGCTCGTATTACTCTGCTAGGATTCCCGACGCATAAGAATCATTAAAAGCCTTTTCTTAACCTCTTTCCATACGAGCATCACTGTTTCATTTCACCATAGGAATGGACTAGAGGGTAACTCCCCCACAGTGAACCAATTATGTCTTTTACGAGTAAGTTGTCCCATTGAGCCTAGATCTTGGGATCTCCAGTCAACAATGTTGGGTTTTCCTTCGTAATAAACATTTATCTAATGGCCTTTAGTCCCATTCCCCTCGATGATCTCACAACTAACTCTATGTTTAACCCTTTGGTTAGCGGATCCGTAATGTTATCCTTGACTTCACATAGTCAATCAAAATAACTCCAGTAGAGAGTAATTTTCTAACGGTATTGTGTCTACGACGAATATGTCTAGACTTACCATTATACATATTATTATGTGCCCTTCCAATTGCAGATTGACTATCGCAATGAATGCAAATTGTGGCACTGGCTTAGGCCAACTTGGAATATCCTCTAGAAAATTTCGCAGCCATTCTGCTTCTTCATCACACTTATATAATGCAATGAATTTCGATTCCATTGTAGATCTGGCTATCACAGTCTATTTGAAGGATTTCCATGATACAGCTGCACCTGCTAATGTAAACACATAGCCACTGGTAGACTTTGAGTCTTTCATATCAGATATCCAGTTTGTATCACTGTATCCTTCGATTACGCCTGGATATCTATGATAGTGCAGCCCATAATTACTAGTAAATCGTAGGTACCTGGGTATTCTTACTATTACTTTCCAGTGAACAACCCCTGGATTACTCGTATATCTACTGAGCTTGTTTACTGTACATGTTATATCAGGCCTTGTACAACTCGATAAATACATCAGACTCCCGATCACTCTAGAGTATTCTACTTGAGATATACCTTCTCCCATATTCTTTGATAGATGTAGACTCACATCTAAAGGAGTTCTAGCCACAGCAGAATCATCATTGTTGAATTTACCAAGAATTTTATCCATATAGTGCGACTGATCAAGAATAAGTCCATCTGGACTTCTCGAGATTTTTATTCCCAGAATGACATCTGCTAGACCCATGTCTTTCATGTCAAACTTAGATTTCAGCATATTCTTGGTGGATTTCACCATTTTAACATCACTCCCGACAATCAATATGTCATAAACGTAGAGAGACATAAAATAGCATAGCCAACTTCTGTCTCTCTGACATAAATACATTTATCACATTCATTGATTTTGAAACCATTTACCAACATGGTGTCGTCAAACTTTTTATGCCACTGTTTCAGAGCTTGTTTCAATCCATACAAGGATTTTACTAACTTGCATACTTGCTTTTCTTGTCCTGGAGCTATAAAGCCTTCAGGTTGTTCCATGTAGATTTCTTCATCTAAATCTCCATTTAGAAATGTTGTTTTCACATCCATCTGATGTACTTCAAGATTGCGCAAAGTTACAATCGCTAGTATCATCCTTATGGAATTTATTCTCGTTACAGGAGAGTAAATGTCAAAGTAATCAAGACCTTCACGTTGTCTGTAGCCTTTAATTACAAGCCTTGCTTTGTACTTGTCAATTGATCCATCTGCCTTAATTTTCTTTTTGAAAATCCACTTGGATCCTAAAGGTTTATACCCTGGAGGAAGGTCCACTAACTCACAGGTGTGATTTTGTAAGATGGATTCAATTTCACTATTGATGGAATCTTTCCACAATGCACCATCAGCTGACCTTACAGCTTCGTTATAGCTTTGAAGATCAATTTCTAGCAAAAATGTCAGAAAATCTGGACCAAATGATTTTTCCGTTCTAGCTCTTTTGCTACGTCTTGGTTCAAGTTCAACATCTTGATGATCCTCTGGAACATTTATGTGTTATTGGTCCTGACTATCTTCAATGATAGCCTCATGTGCCCGTTTGTGCACATTTGAATTCGAATTAGTTTTACAAGGAAAAATGTATTCGAAAAATGATGCATTCCTCGACTTCATTATCATATTTTTGTGAATATCTGGTATATTAGACTCATGCACAAGAAATCGATAAGCATTACTGTTATGTGCATATCCTATGAAAATACAATCAACAGTTTTTGGTCATATCTTCACCTTCTTAGGCGGAGGAATGATTACTTTAGCAAGACACCCCCACACTCGTAGAAATTTATAGGAATGTACTTTTCCTTTCCAAATTTCATAAGGAGTTTTCCCTGCTTCTTTCTGTGATACCTTATTTGAAAGGTAATTAGTTGATAAAACAGCTTCTCCCCACATATTTTGAGGTAATCCAGAGCTGATTAACATAGCATTCATCATTTCTTTCAAGGTACGATTCTTCCGTTCTACAATCTCATTGGATTGAGGTGAATAAGGAGCTGTGGTTTGATGTATGATTCCATTTTGCTCACAAAGTGATTGAAAAGGAAAAACATACTCACCACCACGATCACTTCTTAACTCCTTAATTCTTTTATTCAGTTGGTTCTCAACTTCATTCTTATAGAGAATAAATTTCTCTATAGCTTCGTCCTTGTTTTTCATCAAATACATATAGCAAAATCTTATGCAATCATCAATAAAGGTAATAAAATATTTATTACCGCCTCTTGTTTGTATTGAATTAAAATCACATACATCGGTATGAATTAGATCAAGTGGTTCAGAGTATCTTTTAATACTATGAAATGGTGATCTAGTTAGTTTTGCCTCAACACAAGTTTCACATTTATGTCTGTTATCAATTTTAAAAATGGGAATGTGATTCATGTTAATTAATTTCCGCAATGAATTAAAATTAACATGTCCTAATCTACCATGCCATAGATCAAAGTACTCAACAATATAAGCAGAAGAACTAGCTTTATTGATATTCTTAGGTTTAACAACCATTACATTGAGCTTAAAGAGCCCATCAGTTACATACCATTTTCCCACATACATGCCATTTTTGGTCAAAACTACTTTATTAGACTCGAACACCATCCGGAATCCGTGCTTGTACAGAAGTGATCAGACACAAGATTCTTCCATATTTCTGGTACATACAGAATATTGTTTAAAGTCAACTCTTTCCCAGAGGTCATCTTCATAATCACCTTGCATTGACCTTCAATCTCAGATGTTGCTGAATTTCCCATGTATATTTTTCCCCATTACCAGCAGGCTCAAATGAAGAGAACATACTCTTGTCTGAGCACACATGTCGAGTGGCACCAGTGTCAATCCACCACTCTCTTGGGTTAGAACCCACCAGATTCACCTCAGAAACCACAGTAGAAAGGTTAATGTATGAGACATCTTGATCATATTTTCCATCACATAGCCTCTTGGATCTTTTTCTTCTTCGGCAGTCTGCACTCAGAAGACTTGTGAACCATTTTGTCACAGTTGAAGCATCTTCCTTGAAATTTGGATTTCTTGGAAATTCCTCATTTAGGGCCTATCTTTGACCCTTTGTTCTTGAGGTTCTTGTTCTTATGGCCATGTTCAACAACATTTGCTTTTGCCTCATGAGTTACTCCTCTCTTATCAGATACTCTGTTATCTTCCTCAATTCTAAGCTTAAGAACCAAGTCTTCAATGTTCATTTCTTCTCACTTATGCTTTAAATAATTCTTGAAATCTTTCCAATCAGGTGGTAATTTTTCAATTATCGAGGCTACTTGGAAGGTTTCACTTAAAACCATCCACTCAGCATGAATTTCTGCTAGAATAATCTGCAATTCTTGTACTTGAGTTAACGCAGTTTTGGAGTCAACCATATTAAAATCTAGGAAACGGCCTACAATAAATTTCTTAGTACCGGTGTCCTCAGTTTTATATTTTCGATCTAAGGATTCCCAAAGCCACTTAGCTGTTTTCATTCCGGCGTACACACTGTACAAGGAATCACTCAGCCCATTCAGCACATAATTCATACATAGGAATTCAGAATGTTTCCAAGCATCGAAGGCACTAATCACTTGAATATCATTCTCACCATCTTTGGGTACAGTGGCATCTTCATGTGGGAAACAGAAACTGGGTGACGCATGCTGTCCCGGGCTCGCGGCCCGGTTGGGAGTACGGAGTAGCCCGCGGGGGACTAAACCGGAGAATAATGGAGTCGCCACCCGGTGTGAATCGGGAAAATAGTTTAAGGCCGCGCTCACCCATCGCAAGGGAAGACCTCAAACCGTTGGGTTCGGAATGGTCCCTTACTTATGCCACTTGTAATAAATGATTTGTGCAATAATTCAACCAAGCCTAAGCAACATTTATTTCAAAGGATAATTTACTCCTAAGTTCGCATGCATACATCAAAAGTTCATCTAGGTTCACATGTAACACACATTTTCATATTTGCATATAATCTATGTCCCAATTTGCATGCATAAAGATAAATACAGCTAGCATGCAATGTCATAAGCACATCACATTCGATCATGGGCATGCAGTAGATAATAATTGTATAATCACGCATGAAAGCAAATTGGAGTAACGGCAAGCATATAACTTCATGAACATGTTGAATGGATGAATGCGGAAGCATAATTAGGTAACTACCGTGCAAACATGCATCATGGAAACGAACATGTAACCTTGTGAACACATGAATGACTAAGTGCGAGAACATGAGTAATCAAAAAGGAAATGACAAAATGAGTAACCATGCTTGAGATGTGATGGAAGATGACCTGTTTTACCGTGCGGCGTTGTATCCGCATTCAAACGGTAAACAGAAGGTTCGCGTTCGAGTAGCGTTCGTAAACGCGTTCAACGAAAATGAAACAGAATGCTCACGTTCGTATGGCATTCGGAAATACGTTCGAACGCAAATGAGACCTGATGCATGATAAGGCAAAATGCATGTGCGTTCGAGTTGCGTTCGTAAACGAGTTAATACGAGCTGAGACAGAAAATATGCGTTCGTGCGGCGTTCTGAAACGCATTCGAACGGGGTCACATCAGTGACCTCCAAAATGCAGTAAACAACATGACACATACATGAACGGATGAATATATGACACCTAATAAATAATGATGGGCTAAAAGGCGTGGCAAAGCATCATGGTAAAAGATTTTAACCTCTCAAAATAGAAGACCTTTAATCGCATTTACTAAGCCCATGCCCAAACAACACAATACTTATATAAAAAAGTGAAGACAATGATATCGGACTTTGTGTATCCGATTGAACATATTTCACATCCAATCGAATAAACATTATCCGGCGCGGCAAAGCATCGTGGTAAAGGATTTAACCTCTCAAACTAGAGGACTTTTAATCGCATTTACTAAGCACCATACGCTAATAACACGATGCATATAAGAAATAAAGACAACAATATCGGACTTCGTATACCCGATTGAACATATCTCACATTCAACCGAATATACATCATCCGGCGCGGCAAAGCATCGTGTTAAAGGATTTAACCTCTCAAAATAGAGGACCTTTAATTGCACTTACTAAGCTCATGCGTTTTATCTCATCATTACATAAACCAATAACATGCAGAAATCAAGTAGCGAATAGTAAACAAATCACAACAACATAAAACGAAATATGCGCCGTTTACTCAAGTGGTATGTGAAGTTGTATCCCGAGTACAGATCATACTACCGTCCATTCGGAATCGGCTATGAAATTTATGTCCGGGTTTCCATCCTATATACCACAAGAGGCGACACATTTTCCATTTTATTCAAAGCCACAACATGCATCCACAAACGACTCCATGCGAATAAAACAATTAAAAAAACGAATGACAATAAATAGAAAAAGTGCCCTCAGGTCTAACCTTTTAAATCACCTTCGGATGTACGGTACACGATCGTCGGAAGGGCTAACACTCTGCAACTCCTCGGTTCACTGGTTCACTGCTCTCGTTCGTTGTCTCACTGTTTTGAGTCGTCGTTTCTCCCTGTTTTGCTGCTATTTTTACTGTATTTCACTGTTCTTTCGGTGATGTTTTCTGGTCACTACGTTTACTGTATTTAGGCTACTGTTCTTGGTGTATTTGGGGACTGTTTTGGGTATGGTTTGGGCTACTGTTATGGTGTGGTTTGGGGACTGTTTTGGTGAGGTAAATGGGTTGTTTTGATGAGGTAAAAGGGGTTATTTGGGATGTGTTTTGGTCAAGGCAATGAGGGTTCTTTGGTTTGTGATTTTCGGTTATTGAGAGTGAGGAGAGTTGTGTCAATGAGCTTGGGTGTTTCTTGTGTGAATGAACTAGGAGTTTTCTGTGTGAATGAGCTAGGGTGCAATGTCTGGCAGAATTTTTGTGGTTTTTATCAATGTGCTAGGGGAAGTGTCTTGGTTTTGGGTTTTTTTTATAGGCAAAGAGCTAGGGTTTCTCCTTGTTGAAAGGAAGGAATCAATTAGTGTCTCCAGGAAAGTCTAATATTTGATTGGGGGACATGTCTTGGCTAGATTAGGAATATGATATATTAATTTGTTTTGTTTAGGCATATAATATTTGTTGATTGATTTTAATTTGGTATGTGATTTTTAGATTTTATTTAATTTCAACATGTGTTAAAATATGTTTATTAATTTGGATGTATTTTATGGGCTTTTAATTGGGCTTGGGTGTGAGGCTAGCAGCAAAACCAGAAATACCGACACCGTTCGAACGCCTCTTCGAACGCTACACGAACGTCCGCAATCTGCTTGACGTTCGAACGAACAACGAACGCAGCACGAACGAAAATAGTGAACTTGTGAAATGAATCTGATGACATACTTGTTCTGAATTTCCCCTCCGAGTCCGTTTCCCGCGACTTTGTGACATAAAAGGTAGTGTCTCCAAATGAACTCATCATAGGGACTTATATGTAAAAAAAATAAGTGCATACACTTCTTTAAGAACCTTGCAAGGTTCAACGTGGTTAAGTAAAA
Organism: Zanthoxylum bungeanum; assembly: GCA_019454045.1. NCBI lineage: Eukaryota > Viridiplantae > Streptophyta > Magnoliopsida > Sapindales > Rutaceae > Zanthoxylum > Zanthoxylum bungeanum. The sequence goes on along the minus strand of SKCR01049479.1, from coordinate 100,136 downwards.
AATATTTTCTGTTGCCACCTTTTGAAATTCTGACCAATGAATTTTTCAGGTTTTTCCGCAGCATGATTGACATGACTCACATGTCCAACAAGTTGTCTAGCCATAGAGGCAGCAACACTTTTGCCAGCCATAGAGGCAGCCACATTAACACTTTGGCCAGCCACAGAGGCTGCCACATTAAGCCCAGAGACTGGAACATCTTGGCCAGCCGAGGAGGCTGCCATGTTCGGATCAACTGTGTTTGGACTGTTTTCCATATCCACAGATCAAATTTGTTTTAAGACTTTTACAAATATTTGGTTACTGTGTTCTTACAAAGGACTCTGAACAAACATTAAAACACAACATGATTGCTATAATAAATAGAGGAAACAACACAACAAGAGTAATTAAAGAAACACAGTCTCATGACAATTGCAGACAGCGAACTAGTCACGGCGGTGCAACAATGAACCAGTGATAGGAACAGATCAGTAACGAAGGCAGTGCAGTATCGAACCAGTGACAGGAACAGTTCAGTAACGAAGGTAGTGTAGTATCGAAGTAGCAACAAGAATAGCCAGCGGCACCAAACAGAGAGAATTTCGAGGCTTGTTGACGCGACAACAATCTCCTTAAAACAAATTTGTCCCCTACCGAATGGTGCAGAGTAGAACGTGAGACATTTGTTTCCAGGATGGCAACGGAAATAAACGAGAATGGGCACTACCAAAATCGTCTTCAACGAACCAGGAAGTGTTCGAACACTTTCAACAAAACAATATATTTTTTATATCTCTTATCAAAACGAAAAACACTGCCACCTTAAAAAAAATAAACATGCCAATTAAATTGAGTTAGTGGGAAGCTTTTCATGTAATGTAACCACTCAGTTAATTAATAGAATTAATTTAACTGTCATGGAACTTCAAAAGAACTTGGAAAAATAAAGAGGCTTGCAAAAAGTGGTTGGGCCGGGCCCGCACAATTTGGTCCGGCATTCGTGTACGCAGGACACGAGGGTGCACATGAGTCAGGCCTGTTCGGATTTTGATTTGCACCGCCCCCTGCGCGCGCACGTAGAGAGAGCCTCTATCCTTATAACACCTACCCATCTACATATGAGCAATCATATATAAACACAATTTTCATTTATTAGCTTTCCCATGTGGGACAAGCTTATTTATCTTTATTTTCCAATACCAATGGGTGAATTTTGAGCAACAATTTCTCATTCACCCAAGCACTATTTTAAGCATATGAATATACCAATCCGAACTACTCACGGAGGAGTATCCGAATCACTCAAAAACTACCACTAACACGAAGTGGACCATGCTTAAAATTGTATCTCAAAATGCTTACTAGTGAGCATTTTCCAACAGTTGCCACCATAGATCTTTTACCATCGCTGTAAGTATTTATCTGTTAGAGTGGATTTTGGGCTGGTAGCCGAGATACCCAAAGTGATTTCTTACTCACACGAGTTTTCCATTTCGTCATCAAATTATCGTGTTGATTTTGTGTGGTTGAATTATTTTCTAGATTGTTATTTTTACATTATATTATATTTGCTTAGAATTAAGGTTGCTTATTGAGAATCCATAGACACATTAATTATGACTTGTCTTAGTTAATTGTGATTAATTCCGCATAGGGTCAGAACCTTAGATAAATACGAATTTTTAAAAATAATTCACGATTAATCGGAAATATAAAATTGATATTTCATATGGATGAGAATAATTTTTTTTTTCAATATTTATCTTCTAAAATCCTTTAAAAATCATAATTTATGATGAAAAATATTAAACAATCATATTCAATGTAGTCCTTTTTTAAAATCTAAAATCGAGCACAATATTCTTTATAATACTATACTATTTAAGTGGTGAAAAATCAGTGGCGTATTCAGAAATTTCAGTTAGTGGGGGCGGAATTTTTTCCTTACCAAAATAATATATAATGAATTCATACATATTTTTTGAAATTACAAGATGATCCCTATACTTTTGAAAATTATGAAATAGCCCATAGTTTTTAAACTTATAAATTAACCCAAATTTGCAGAATTATATTTTTATCCATAAATTTCTAAAAATACCAATTTACCCTAAAAAATTAAGTACAAATTTATTTTTAAAATTATGTATTTTAAGTTATGTAGTATATATATACTAAATTTCCGCTAATTTATTGTAGATTTAACCACTTTTTATATTAATTTATTAAAGTCTAGTGCTAAAACGTAATATTGTGATTTGAACAACTAAATATATACAAATAATTATATTTATATTAATATGTGAATATTTTACACATAACAACTATACACGATGTGGTTTAGTAAAGAATCACAACAAATATATCAATAAATTAGAAGATCAATAACCAAACCTAAGTATAAAATAATATTTTTATTTTTTTTTTTTTATTTAAATGTAATGAAATCCATATTCTTTGCAAATGGAAAAACACATAAATGAGTGGATTTAAAATGAAAAATAGTCAATTATCTTTACACATACAAATTAAATATAATTATTTTAGATATGTTTAAGAAATTAGATTGATTCACAAATGTATTGGAATTTTTTTAACTAGTTTGGGCTTGGGCCTACATATTATATTAAAAAAACAACTCAAAAAATTAATAAATAATGTATTATGGGTGTTATTTAATTATTTAGATTTTAATTATATATATATATATATATATATATATATATATATTTATATAAAATTAGGGCACCAAATTTCTCCGCCACTGTGAAAAATCATCGATTATTATTGGATTGATTTGTTTTTGTAAAAAATCATATGGGAAGGTTTTCATTTCATTTCTTTTTTGTTTCTTGATATTTTAGGAGATTGAAGAATTTGAAGTTCACATGCCGTTGAAAAGTGTGGGATACCGTTAAGTTGCCGCTGGAAATGTGTGTCCGCTCTTGGTGGTCGTTAAATTGCGTGGTGACACGCGCCTTTTTGTGTGTAGTGTGATAGTGTCATAAGATTGGATTTATTAAAATAATTTATTTTAGATAAGTTTTATAACCATTTTATTTCTTCAAATTTTTTTAATTACGAAGTTGACATGTCCTTTTTTTTCTTGAAATTATATATATATATATATATATATGCGGCGGAAATTCATATCTTTTTAACATTCAGACGAGAGTTGAAGGACTAAAATTTACGAACTCTAATATAGTAAAAGATAAAAAAATAATATATTAGAATATATGTTAGTTTTGTCCTTATTTTTAATACACCATTCAATCCATTTTTTGTATAGGTAGTCTTATTTTATAAAATACAAACGCTCGTTTTTTTTTTTTAAGGGGAAAGTATTACTTATCACTAACATACTATTGTGAATAAGTACATGAGCTCTGCTGGGAGATTATCCAACGATACAACGATTTCTAACTTTTCCCTAGCAAACTTTGCTAAAGAATGAGCACAATCATTATATGTCCTGGAGGTGTAGGTGCATTGGAAATCTTGCAATTGTCTACGTATATCACCAATCTTAGTGATTACTAGACCGCTTCTGTAATGTTGCTGGGAAAAATGGATCTCCAATATTGCTTCTGCATCCACATCATAAACTTCTCCTTTATTAGCCCTACATTCCAAGTGTTTCCTGAACTTAAGAGATCAGCAACCGTAATATTATGAGGTAAGTCAGGTTCTAAAATTGTTTGAAAGTATACGGTCTAGGTTTCCAGTTATCTTTCTTATCATCATTTGACTTCCAAAACCAATTCTCCATCTACACTCTCTGTTTAGAACTTGTCTTCCCCACAAAATACTTCTCCATATGAATGAGGGATCGGAGCCACATTTGCATTCATAAAATCAGATTGCTTGTAATATCTCACCCTTAAAACCTGAGCAACTAATGATTATGGGAACTGAATTAATCTCCATTCTTGTTTGCAATTAGTGTTTGATTGAAAATGGATGGTTCTCTAAACCCGATACCTCCTTTGTTTTGCTTGACTTAATCTCTCCCACCTTGTCCAACGAATGCCTTTATATCCTCGCAATGGCTTTCTGAATATCCTCGCAAATTCCCAAGAATATCTTGAAAACACTCATAGCAAAAGCTGACACTGCTTGTACTACATCCTTTATAAGGATCTCTTTGCCTCCACTTGAGAAAAATTTATGTTGCCAACTAATCATTTTGTCGAGTACTCTCAGTTTGATATCATTGAAAAATCTCTTCTTTCTCCTACCAATCATGGATGATTATCCAAGACATTTTGCATGCTTAGACACCACTGTAATTGGAAAATACTCTTGATTGCTTCCTTATGTCTCTTCTGAGAGTTGGTGCTAAAAAATATTGATGACTTCTCATATTAAACACTTGCCCTGAAGCCGTAACATAGAGATCAAAAATGAACTTCAGTTGTCTGCAATCTTCAATTGAGGCTCTTGAGAAAATAAGGCTATCGTCAGCAAAAAGAATGTGGGAGATTGTAATTTTTCTGCCAAATCTCAACCCATGTATGAGCCTTTGATGTTCTGCCTGCAACATCATATTAGAGAAAGCTTATGCACAAATAATGAACAAGTATAGGGACAATGGGCAACCATGTCTTAACCCTATCTTAGGTAATATATAGCTCCTTGCTACTGATGAGCGGAAAATATATCAATATTTACCGCCCCTTTTACCTAATATTTTGTTTAGTTTCTCGGGTTTGGTGAACGTTTTGATGTGTTTTAGTTTATTTTACAGATAAAATAAAATCGGGACTCAATGGAATCAATCAGGATGAAATATGGAACAAATAATGGCAAAAAATGGACTTGACATTTGGATTTTGGAGGTTGGAAACTTGAAATGGCATTCTAACGAAGTACAGTTTCAGAAATTTCAACTTTGCGTAATTTTCGTATTTTGGCCATAACTTTCTACTCCGACATCGGATTGAGGTAATTCAAGTTCCAAATTAAAGAAGACTCAAAGATCTACAACTTTGAAGTTCATAATAAATTCGAATTCGGAAGATTTCATGACCTAAATGGATTAAATATCCGGAAGTGTGTTATGTGTAATTATTAAAGTCATTTTCAAAACAAAAAAAAATAATAATAATGAAAATTTGCAAACTTCCACCAAACATTTTGGTGCCATGTTTGGTGGAGAAATTAGTGGAGAAATTAGTGAAGGCAAAATTTTGCCTATAAATACCAAGCCATTTCATTTGTAAATTTCATACATTCTTCTGTGTAATTCCTTAAGAATACTAAGAAGATTGTATTTTGTTTGTTTATTTACAGCTTTCAATAATTAATTTTCGCATTTGCACTTTCTTTTCTTTACTTTTCAGTCTTTACTTTCTGCAATTTACTTTTACGCAATAGTAAAGATGAGGTAACTCCCCCTGCTGAGGTGAAATGTAAAGCTTCTATTACTAATATTTAGATTAATCTCCCTTAATTATAATATAATAACTATTTAAAACTGACTTAACGAGGATACCGCCATATTGGTCGGTTGGTAATTAATTATAATTGGTTTTAACCTGACTAAGCATGGATACCGCCTGGTTGGTCGGTTGGTAATTAATTATTAATTTGACTTAATCAGGATACCGCCTAAATGGCTGGCTGGTAATATCACGTAAAGTTAATATATTATATTAAGGGAGATATCTAAAATAATAGTAATAGAAGTGGATCCTTTAACCCCCAACGTTTTCTTTTATTGTACTTTTCCTTTTTAATTTCCAGCATTTACTTTTCAGTATTTTACTTTATGTCTTTTATTTGTAAGCTTCTACTAGTTGTAGATATGTGTCGTAACTAAGTCTGTTATCTGGGGTTGTGATGAATTCCAATATCACCGGTTTATAAGGGGTTACTTTATAGTTTAGGTAATATAAAAGTTTACTTATTAAGTCTTAAGCTTAATGCTTCTTGTTAACTGGTCATTAATAAGATTGATATGGTAAACTTAAAATAAACTTGACAAAAGAATTTTAGGTTTCAGCCTTAGACTTAATAGCCCACGATCTTCCTTGAGGATAGATAACCCTTTAATAGATTTCCTTACATGATAGACATATACCTGTCGGGCGGGGGTAGCCATAATTGGAACTTAATCTTAATGAATTCAGGTAACTTGGTTGACATAGAGACTTTTGCAGAATTTCGTGTTCCAGGTTAGTAAACTAATATATTACACAAACGTAAAATAACCATTTCATCTTTAAAAAGATGTTGGAATAATTCACAACCCTTGATAGTTTATTAATATTGAATTTTCCTCAATCTACTTTCGCGTTATTTCTTTTACTTGTTTAATTTTAAAGTCATCACCCAATCAAACAATCAATCCATTAGATACTTGTAAGAATTTGGCTTAATAAATTAATAGCTTAGGTATTAAGTCATCGATACTTTTTATACTACTTGAAAGATACATGCGCTTGCGTTATACGCGTGTGATTACGCACCGGTAAGCTACCCCATTAATGATAATTGAAAATGAATTAGTGATTGTACACCTCATGACCAATTCTACCCAAGTTTAAGTGAAACTCAATTGAAGCATATCTTGTCGTAAAAAAGGCTCATTCTACTATATTATATGTTTTGCTTATATCTAACTCTAGTGCAACCATCTCGTGTCTTTTTCTCTTGTTAAGCCTAATTTTGTGCAGTGCTTCATAACCAATAATTATGTTATATGTTATAAGTCTATTGGGGATGAAAGCACTTTGAGTGGGGAAATAATTCGGTTAAGAATGAGTTTCAATTTATTGTTAAAGCTTTTGATATTATTCTATAGATTACGTTGCACAAGATTATTGGTCTAAAGTCCATCACTATTTTTGGCTTCTTTATTTTGGGTATTAAAGCAATATGAGTGTGGTTAATGGGGTAATGTTACCTTGACCATTCAAGATATGGTTAATGGGGTAATGTTATGTTGCACAAAATATGCCGTTTTTCGCCGTTTTCGCATATTTCAACTCCGAAAAATTTCCGGCAATTGTTCCAACGCCCAAAACACATAAAATACATTTATACAACATACTTTTCATTAAAAAATACAGAATTTCCATATCTAATTTTTGTAATAAAAATATCATTTTTCATACTTTAAATCTAATTTTCTCAACATTAATCATATCAACATTAACACCAACCAAAGCCACCACCTATGAAGAACTCAAGAATAATTTTAGGAGTTACAAGAGTGGTCATAATGATGAGTGGTAAATTATCTATATTTCCCACTCATTTGACCTAATATTTTGTATAGTTTCTTGAGTTTTGTGAATATTTGATGTGTTTTGTGTTATTTTATAGATAAATAAAGTTTCAGGATATTCTGGAGGTGATTTGGAGCCAAAACAGTGAAAATTGGACAAAAATGGCATTTTGGTAATTTTGGCGTGTCACGACGCCTAACGTGCGCCGCAAGTTTGCTAACGTGCGCCGAGGACACATGTCAGAATCTGAGAAATTTGAATTTGCTAACATACGCCGGACTTTGCTAACATGCGCCGTGCCACGTGTCAACATCACAGCCGATCTGCTAACGTGCGATGTGCCACGTGTCATCATCTTATGGTGCCGACAATCGCCATCGACACGTGTCGCCACGTGTCACTCCACGTGTCAGCCACGTCATCGTCCACATCAGCAGTTGACCGAGCCAATGTGCCACGTCACCGCCACGTCATCATCAGCCAATCACAACATGCCACGTGTCGAAATCCTACGGTGCCGATAATCACTTTCGCCACGTGTCGCCACGTCAGCGCCATGTCAGCACAATTATTGAGTCATTTATCTGAAATTCCACGTGGCAAATAAGAATCTGAAGAGGACGAATCAGAGAGCGACACGTCAGCGCGTTGCGAGGCAAGAAGAAACTTGGCGTCGCGACGCGAGAGGGTTACCGAGGCCTATAAATTGAGCTCGAAATTTCAGTTTCAAATGTACATTCCTCTCTGAATTCTCTGATGTAAATATGGAGTTTTCTACCTATTTTCTTTTTAATTTCAGTTTTCTAATTAATTTTAATTACGTTCTGTAATAGTAATTTACTTTTGTAATAGTAATAGTAATTTACCTTTTTAATTTTTACAGTTTTTACTATTCAACCATGAGGAGGTAACTTCCCCCTGCTAGGGTGAAAGGTAATTCTTTTACTATTGCTATTTAAATTAATCTCCCTTAATTATAATATATTCACTATTTAAAATTTGACTTAATAAGGATACCGCTATATTGGTCGGTTGGTAATTCATTTTAAACTGGTTTAAACTTGACTAAGCAAGGATACCGCCAGATTGGTCAGTTGGTAATTAATTTTCTTACCGCATATATGACATGTTTATTTTGGTTCCACCTTTATGGCTGGTTGGACTTAATTTGACTTAATCAGGTTACCGCCTATATGGCTGGTTGGCAAAATTATCACAAGTTAATATATTATATTAAGGGAGATATCTAAATGGTAAATAGTAAAAGTATATCCTTTTACCTTAGCATTTTATTTTATTGTAAATTTACTTTTCAGCATTTATTTTACCGCATTTACTTTTCAGCATTGTAATTTATGTCTTTTATTTTTAAGTTTTTACTAGCCCTAGTTATGTGTCGTAACTAAGTTAGTTATCTAGGGTTGTGATGCATTCTAATATCACTGGTTTATAAGGGGTTATTTTGTAATTTGGGTAATTTAAAGGTTTACTTATTAAGTCTTAAGCTTAATGCGTCTTGTCAACTAGACATTAATAAGATTGATCTGGTAAATCTAAAATAAACTTGACAAATGAATTTTAGGTTTCAGCCTTAGACTTAATAGCTCACGATCTTCCTTGAGGATAGATAACCCTTTAATAGATTTCCTTACATGATAGACATATACCTGTCGGGCGGGGGTAACCTTTATTGGAACTAAATCTTAATGAATCCAGGTAATTTGGTTGACATAGACATATAGTTCAATTGGGTTATACTGGGTATTTGCGTCTGACCATCGACATAAGCTTTCGCATAATTTCGTGTTCCAGGTTAGTAAACCGATTTATTACACAAACATGAAATAACCACTTTATCTTTTAAAAGATATTAGAAAGATTCATAACCCTAGATAGTTTCTTAATATTGAATTTTCTTAAACCTACTTTCGTGCAATTTTATTTACTTGTTTTTAAATTTAAAATCATCACCATTTCAAATCAATCAATCAACCTGTTAGATACTAGTAATCATTTGACCTCATAAAATTAATAGATTAGGTATTAAGTCCTCGTGGGATCGATACTTTTTATACTACTTGAACGATACGTGCGCTTGCATTATACGTGTGTGATTATACGGTCACATAACACTCTAGAATGACAACAAGTCATCAAATGATAAAATTGAATCAATATTACATTAATATCATCCAATCCAACTTCACACATGCATCTAGCCTCCAAATTCATCCTCTAAATCAAAAAGCCCCAAAATATAAGAAATGAAGAAACCCTAGAACTATTCTAGATATTCAAGAACAAGAAACAAGCTTTCTAAGTTTAAGATTATTGAAGATTACCTCCAAATCTTGTAATTTCCTTAAACTTTTTTCTTGAATTTCTTCACTTTCTTCCCTTGTTTCTTCAAGAAAATTTTGAGAGCTTTTTATGGAGATGGGTTCGACCATGGAGTCTTAAAAATGAAGAAAACAAAATTTTTCAACTTTAAATACAAGGGTAAATCGACTTAGGGAAGTAAAGAAGGGAAATTTGGTCATTTGGTTTTTTTTTTAATCTAATTAAATAATAAAAACCTTTAAGTTAACAAATCCAATTAGTAAACTTTAAGCTTAATAAAACCATGCCACATGTAACCAATAATAATCAAATATATTGCATAATAATTATGTAATATTGAAATAATTTAATTATCTAGATATTTAACATTTAAACATCTAAATAATTAATTAATACGATTATTATTATATATGTATTTTTATTTACATTAAATAACAAATACATATATTAATGGCATGTGTCAAAATCTCATTTGACAAATAATTAATATGTATCAAATCAAATTTTGTATCAAATACAAATACACATTAATTATCAATTGACCGAAATGCCCCTAATGCATGTATTTTCGTTTAACCGTTTAAACGACTTGAATTAACTCATTTAATCCAGTGAAGTATTACGGATAATCTATATTATTCATAACGCGTTGCCCAAGTGCTCAATGAGTACACTTCATATTGTGGGACTCTCTAAGTTTAGGTTTATCCGTTACGAAATCTAATTTCATGTCCATAATTCACCCACTCGTAAATTTTGACGACCACAGATAATCTCACTAAACTATGCAAGTCGAGGTCATTGCATACGTATAATCCCTCCGTCACAGGCTATCCATATTATACCTGGGATATAGATAAGAACGTCAAATCCTTATGGTATAATATAGTCGACTTTAAAATTTATGATCTCTAAATAACACTCGGAACTCGCTTCCGAAGTTATACAACGACCATTGATTTACTAGATCGCAAACACGTGTAGGATACTTATGCCCTGTACACCGAACTGACGGATTTTATCTTGATACGCACTGGATATCATAAGCATCAGTCCATACCCAACGAACAGATGGAGGTCTGATCTAAATAGATCAGTGACGTGACTGTCATCAAAGTATGGAGGATAACTCATATATCCAATGTGGTATCTCAAATCGAAGGACTATTATGCTCACTCAAATCGAGAAGATTCCTATTGACGTTGGTGTACCATCTATTAGGAAATCTTCAGTGAGTTGTTCAGTGTTTATCAAATAAACACCTACATGTCTATATGAGTCTCCCGAGACTCATGGTTCATTGGGATAAACCATCGGACCAAGTCACGATATACGACATGTACTGGTCTCAGCGGATTTTACTAACCGACCCGTGTTAGTAAATCTTGACCAGGAACTTTATTTAAAGATATACAACTTATAGTGAAGCTTCCCAATGTCAATAACAAACTATGTTGTAACTGCGCACTACATTGCTAATCTTATGGTCTTTGTCTAATATACATGTATCACTAAAACAGATTTAGTTTCAATCTAATCATAATTAGATATCTAATCGTAATTAGATCGAATATGTATATAAAAGACAAGAGGTGCTACCATTAAATAAGTAATATTATGGAAAAAAGAATTATTCGTATTCATGAATCAGACATAAATACGATCTGGATTGACACTCCGAGCATCAACCCCAACAATTTCTCCCACTTGCTCTAGTGCCAATCCACAGTATCATATACACATCTCAATGTGTATCACATACTCATGGCCCCCAAGAGATCACTTAGCACTCAAGAGGTAGTCAATAGGAAGTAGGTCTGCTATAACAAATTGTGTTTGTTCAACAAACCCAATCGTTTCCCTTAACCATCATCATTCATATATCTTTAGAACTCAAGTTCTACATCAATATGACTCAGATGCGATATCAATATTGTGCTATAGCTATCAAGTTGTCTATATTTTTAGAGATCAAATCCAAAATACTATGTAGACAACCACAACCACAATACTAATATCAAAACTTCTAGTCTATGAGATCATTATGCAACTTCATAAGTCAATACTTCATAAGTTACAACTAATTCTACTAATTCAGTAGAATCAACTGTGACACTCCCACTGCATCTTTTCTGACTCTATATGACGTAGACTGTCTAACGTCATAATTAGACTCAAAACTAATCTGACCCTAATGGTTGCAGATTATATTCTCCATGAATAAGAAACACGTTCTTAATATCTCAAAGATAACGAAGAACATGTTTCAAGACACATCCTATGGTCTACAGCATATCAAAATAACTCGTAACAATTACAATTAAATTGATATTTTTAATCGTACATAATATAGTATTCATTATGCCATCATCCTATAATGCATAAGATTGACTAGACATTCTAATCAATTTCTCTTTCGATAAAGGAACCGTCCTTTATGAAAGATGGATATTATATACAAAAGACACACTAACTGTCAAACAGTTATACTAACTATCATACATAGAGTTTGTTGTGTTCTTTATTAGATCATATCTAATGCACGGCTGATGGGAGTATCTCACAAGTCTCTTGTTTTATATCGTATATAAAACTTTATATCGAATATAACAGAAACTACTATCACTGCTTTCACGGAGAAAAGAAGACTTAGGTAAACCTTTTACTTCACAAACATTTCATTATTACATTAATAATGATAATATCGTTAGGATATATAACACTACAAAGAAATTTGTACGCTCCCACTGACCCTACTATCATATGTGTATTCTCTATGCTTTGATAAAATCAGACAATCTGACTGTTATCAAAATTAGAAAACACAGATTTTCAGAAAGCTTACCTGAGTCTACAGTAGCCTCTATAAGCTAGTATATCAAACTGTGATCTTTGCAGAATACAAACTCCAGGGCCATTCTAGAATGAACTCTTCAAACAAAGAAACCACAATGGATCTCTTAATATTTTCTCTGAAAAGTTTTCCTTCGCCAGCTCACTCCACTACACCGCTCATGTATTTCTAGCATCACCGGACAATGGTATGAACTCCAATTGTCCAAATTCGTGGCCACCAAATCATGACTGGTATTCCTCCAATCTCTAATGTACATGAATTTGTCTAATTTTTCTTTGATTAGTTGATGCCCAAATCTTCTATTGGACCATGTATATGGGTAACCTCTACTCTCCAAATTAATCAAATCACATTCGTCTATAGCTTCCTTCATGCCTAGATTTCTTTTATCACCACTGGTTCTTCTTTTAAGTGTAAAATTTCATTGAAATCTCCAAAGTATACCCAATGAGTAGATGAAAAACTTGTCAGACGCCTCATTAGTATCCACGTATGCCTTTTCAACCCCACATCAAGGTGTCCACACATTTCTATCAGCCTCATATTTAATCCGTTCTCAGACCATATCTATGTATCAATATGGTATTTACTAAACGATTTTATAGTGACCTCCACCTATGAACTCCATAACATTGCCAATCTTCCACCCTTGTCGTTCCTATTTACAACAAAGCAATTTTCAAAATATAGTTGTACGATCACTAATGTCATCTACTTAGACATCAACTTTGTTTCACACAGAAATAAAAGTTGAGGTCTCTGTAGTTGGAGAATTCTCTCTAAAGCTCGAAACGTTTGGGTATTCCTCAGCCCAGATATTCCAAGTGATGATTTTCATGGCTATCGGTGGGGCTGGCTACCAGCCTCTGTCGTTGAATCTTCTATTCTAGTTGTTGATACCTTTATTTCCTCTATTTATGTAGTTTCCTATCTTAATTGAAAGGCTGCTAGTGGGGAGCTGAATACCATCTGATTCAAAATCGTCTTTACAAGGTTAGCCACCTTTAGCTTTTTTCTTTTCGGGCACTAACTTCCCCTAGCACTACACAACCTCTTAAGAGCTTTCACCTACATTACTGTATTTTCTTTCGTGGTTTGATTTCTGGTTTTGAGTTTCCACTATTTTTTCTTAGGCTTTGGGTTCGTTTGTGGTTTTGTTGGCCCATTATCAATTTCCCCTCCGTCTTCAGTTTCTTTGATTTGGTTGGGGTTGCTCTCCCATTTTTGTCTGTGGGCCTCCAAAATCCAAATGTGAGATTTTACATTTCCACTCTGCTTCCCGCTTTGTTTCTTTTCCCGCTATTAGGTTCAATATTTTCATATTTTGTCCCCTATCAGCTGGACCTGCTGCCTATCATCCCTCATATGTTGCTGGTTTAGTCATATAACCATTGTCTTTAATGAATCCCCACATACTAATTCCATGTTGCGTCCTGCTATTGGTGTCTTGTTATCTCATTCTTCTCATTGGGTTGACCTGAGTCCCTGTGGCGTCAAAGAATTAACTGGTTGAAGATGTAGTCGATGATCTTCACTACTTTTAGGTTATATTGTTGCATTGTCAGACTTATCTTTATCTCTATTTCATTTGTACCTTCCTCAATTCTATTTCGTTCTTTCAGCTAGGGTGACTGCCTTCATCCATACACCATATGCGAAGTCCTCCTTAGGTTGGGCTTTATACTGCATAGACATGCACACAATTGTGGTTTCAAATCGTAACCGAATAGTTGACCAACCGGACCGCAATCGAACCGGATGTGTCCAGTCTGGTTAAGGTTGGGCCAAAATTCCAACTGCCCAAACCGGCGGTAGGACCAGTTCGAACAGTAACAGTTACGATTTCGGTTCAAACCATAATGGTTACGGTTTGAACCGTTAATGATTATTTTTTTTACAATAATAAAATTTAAAATATCTAATTTGCCTCTACCAACAACTATATTTTATGGGCATTTTAAACATTATACAAAATCAAAAAACACTATAAATAACCCTTTAACTCAATTTTCAAAACCACAAAATCATTTACTCTTCTCACTCTCTCAATATCTCAAATCTCATATATTCAATCAATTTATTCTCTTATTATCTCAATCTCTTCATTATAATGGCAATCTCATCACACAACACTAACATTTCTGAGGCTGAGGATACCACTCAATATATCACCGGTGAAACGACTTCACGTATTCTAGTGAGAAATCGAGGCTCTGAAATATTGACAAAATATTTTGTTGGTATATTGTGTCATTAAACAGAAAACAAACATGCTTTAAACAAATCAAATCCAGAAAATCAAATGCAAAACCCTAAAACCCTAAAACTTGAAGTATAAAGAAAACCTGGAAAATTGATGAAAATTTTGATCCAAGTCGAGATAAAACTCTGTCCTTAAGAACTTATTAGCCCCGACTCGGTGCTCTACGAGTTTTGTGGCTAATGTTCTCCCAGTATAACTTGGATTCCTCTCCTTCAAGGGGCACACCTTAAAGAGATCTTGAACTTGGAAATGGTGGGATTCTCTCTCTGACTCAAAACCAATGTAAGACTTAAATTCGTTTGGATGCAATTCAGATTTCTTTTCTATACCTTGAATGAAAATGGATGCCTTCTTATAAAGGCATGGAAGGGTGCCTCAAAGGCACCCTTTGGGTTGGGGTGCAACCCTCCAAAGGGTTATACCCCTCATATGCACCCTTTGGAGCATAAAACCATGTTACACTCAATTTGGAGGACATGTCCCTATGGAGTACCATCCAATGGACATGTCCATCCTCCATCCAAACTATAACATTTGAAGATTTGAAGAATTTACAACAATCCCCCATAATTCTTCAAATATACATGCAGACACTTAAGATAGTTAGCTGCATCGAAATAGGTAGCTTTCACCTTGAACCTTTCCTAGTGAATGACAATCGGATTTACTTGGCAAACCAGTGACCCATAGTCGTGAACTGTTCTGCCGTTGGTGAAAACCAAGACAATTTCCAACACACAGCTTTACTTCGACCATTTCCCGTTCTACGGTTGTGTTCATTTCTGCCCTGAACAACGGTCCTGGATTCATCAAGTACTTTAGGGAAATCAGCCTGTAAAATCCCATGGAATCGGCTTCATTTCTTACTTGAAATAGGTGATCTACTATGAAGAGGTAATCTGCCTTTACCCCCATTAGTACTCATCTCATAATATAGTGATCATTAAAAGCCTTAACTTATCATAACCTTGACAGACAGCACTCGGCGTCATTATCAGAATGGGAAAGAGTACAAAACTCTTCAGTGCTTGTTTTGAATTGCACAAAGTTTCAGTTGTCCCTTTTGAACCTAGATCTTGGGATCTCCAGTCAGCTAGGTTGGGTTTCCACAGTGACAATTCTTAATTTATAGTCTTCAAGCCCATTCTCATTGATGACTTCTCAACATGCTCTCTAGGTAAACCTATAGTAAGTGGATCCGCTAGGTTTTCCTTCAACTTAACATAATCGATCGATATTATGCTACTTGAGAGCAGTTGACGTATGGTATTATGTCTCCGACGTATGTGTCGAGACTTACCATTATATATTATATTTTGGGCTCTCCCAATAGCCGATTGGCTATCATAATATATGCTTATCGTTGGCACCGATTTGGGCCAACTAGGAATATCCTCTAGGAAATTTCGAAGTCATTCCGCTTTTTCCATTGTTTTGTCTAATGCTATGAACTCTGATTCCATAGTAGACCGGGCAATACAAGTTTGCCTCGAGGATTTTCATGACACGACTGCATTACTAAGTGTGAAAACAAATCCACTCGTAGATTTGGAATCCACTGTATCAGATATCCAGTTAGTATCGATGTATCCCTCTAGAACAACAGGATATCTCTCATAATGTAGCTCATATTTTGAAGTTTCTCTCAGATACCTCAAAACTCTTACTATGACTTTCCAGTAGTTATGTCTTGGATTGCTCGTATATCTGCTAAGCATGTTCACAGCTTGAGCGATATCAGGTCGTGTGCAATCATAACATACATCAGACTTCTGATGATCCTTTAATACTCTAATTGCGATACGCTTGAGCCAGTATTCTTTGATAGATGAAGAGTTAGGTTAGCTACTCCCAAAACTTTCATATCAAATTTGCTGGATAACACTTTCTTGGTAGACTGAATCATTTCATGATTACTACCAACTATCAACATATCGTCTACGTAGAGACACACAATGACATATCCTTTTTGAGTTGATTTAGTGTACACACACTTATCACACTCATTGGTTTTAAACCCACTTGACAACATTTCTTTTTCAAATTTCTCATGTCATTGTACAAGTGCTTGTTTTAATCCGTACAATGATTTTATAAGTTTGCATACCTTCTGTTCTTGTCCAGGAATATTAAACCCTTCTGGTTGTTCCATGTAAACCTCTTCATCCAATTCACCATTCAAGAATGTCGTCTTTACATCCATTTGATGTATTTCAAGACCAAATATAGCTGTTATGGCTATGAGCATTCTTATCAACGTGATACGAGTCACTGGTGAATAGGTATCAAAGTAATCAAGGCCTTCTTTTTGTCTATAACCTTTTATGACAAACCTTACCTTGTACTTATCTATTGATCCATCCAGTTTCATCTTCCGTTTGAATATCCATTTGTAGCCCAGTGGCTTACAACCTGGAGGAAGATCAACCAACTCCCAAGTATGGTTTTGAAGGATTGAATCAATCTCACTGTTGGTAGCCTCTTTCCAAAAAGGTGCATTTGTCAAAGACATTGCTTCCTTATAGATTTGAGGCTCATTTTCTAACAAGTATGTCAGAAAATCGGGTCCAAATGACTTAGACGTTCTAGCTCTTTTGCTACGTCTAGGTTCATTTACCTCAACATTTCCATGTTGATCTGACTCTTGGTCAACCTAATCATTGTCCTTGACATTATTAATAGTTCTTTTGAGAGACTCTATTCTTTGTCTTTCCTTACAAGGAAATGTCTCTTCAAAAAATATCACATTCTTTGACTCAATTATCATATTCGGATTGATGTCAGGAATCTCAAACTTATGTACCAAGAATTGATACGCACTACTGTTGCGAGCATATCCGATGATTATACAATCAATAATTTTGGGTCATATTCTAACCTTATTAGGTTTAGGAACCATTATTTTGGCAAGACACCCCCACACTTTCAGATATTTGTAGGAAGGTACATAACATTTCCATAACTCATATGGTGTCTTGTCCAATCTTCTATGAGGTAGCTTGTTCAGAACGTAGTTGGCGGAAAGCAACGCTTCTCCCCACAGGTTCTGGGGTAAACCAGAGCTTATCAACATGGCGTTTATCATTTCCTTCAACGTTCGGTAATTGCGCTCAGCAATCCCCTTTTTTTGAGGTGAATAACGAGCAGTAGTTTCGTGAATAATTCCATGATTGGAATAATATTCACCAAATAGTGACAATATTCACCACCTCTATCACTCCTGATTCTTTTGATTTTCTTGCCAAGTTGATTCTCAACTTCGTTCTTAAAGTGTATAAAGCTCTCAATAGCTTCATCTTTGCTCCTCATCAAATACACATAGCAGAACTTTATGATATCATCGATAAAAGTGATAAAGTACTTTTTACCGCCTCTTGTTTGCATAATATTCATATCACACCCATTAGTGTGTACAAGTTCCAATGGTTCAGAACTTCATTCGATGAAATGATGCTCTATGTATTTTAGTTTCAACACATGCCTCACACTTATGTTGGCTATCAATTGCAAATTTAGGTATAAGGTCTATGTTAATTAATTTACACATCGTATCACAATTAACATGTTCTAACCTCCCATGCCATACATTTTGTGACTCAATAATATAAGCAGACGTTGTAGCTTTATTATTACTAGCACTGTGTCGATTGACAGTCATTACATTGAATTTGAAAAGGCCATCAATGATGTATCATTTTCCTACATAGACATCATTTTTTGTCAATACAAACTTTTCAGAAACAAATACAAGCTTAAAGCCATTCTTGCTAAGGAGAGAACCCGAGACCAAGTTATTCTGAATATCTGGAACATGCAAAACATTATTCAATGTAAGCTTCGTTCCGGATTTCATCTTCAGAACCATTGTACCTTGTCCAACCACTCTAGAGGTAGACGAGTTTCCAATAGTCAGATTATCGCCACCATCGACCTTCTGATACGAGGAAAACATCTTGTTATCAACACAGATATGACTAGGGGTGAGCATCGGTTCCGGTTCTACCCGGAACCGATTGGAACCGGACCAATTTTTCGGGTTTGGAACCGCAACCGGTTGTAATCAGGTAAGTTCCGATTCCAAATATGATGAACCGATTTTATCCGGGTAGGTTCCGGTTCCAAAATAGTCGGAACCGGAACCGGACCATGGAACCAATTTATATGACCATAAATTTTAAACATTTGACGTTCATTATTTAGTTATACAAATTTTAAAGAGTCGCAGTTCATATAGCAATATTTTAGTGCTTCTATCAAGTATATATAGAATGTATGTGTGTTTGTGTTAAACAGAGACGCTTAAAATTAGAAAATGAGCCCATTGCAAATAGAAAGCTGCTATAATTTAAAACTACCACAACTAGGGGAAAAATAATCAATCAATAAACAAAATTTTCCTTTACTCCATTTTGTTTTGCCACAATTTTATTTTAACAAAAAAAAACATCTTCTTAATCTAATTCGAAATATTCCAGCACAACAGAATTCGACTCTAAAATTATATGTATTTATTTTTTATCTTTTCATTATCCTTCCATTTTCCCAGCAACATAAGTATAATGAAAATCTATATATAACTAATGATAACAATAATCAAATATTTTGAAAGAAAATAGTGGGATATTGTATAACCTTTCGTTCTTGAGCTTCCGCACTCCGATTTGGTCCATATTTTTTCCTACATACTCGTATCGGAATGTAGTTTTCATTAAAATATTTTAAAATAGGGTAATTCAGAACCAGACTAGAACCGGACCGGAATCGGATTGGAACCGAATAATAGGGTACCTTGTTTAATTGGATAGGTTCCGGTTCCACTTAGTGCGGAACCGAATTTTTCCGGGTATACCGAAACCCGTTTTGCTCACCCCTAGATATGACGAGTAACACCAGTGTCTACCCATCATTCTCTCGGATTCTCAACCAAGTTAGCTTTAGTTACCACTGCTGAGAGGTTCATCTCTGAGATCTCATCAGTCAGTTGCTCATCTTCAGTGACATGGGCCTCATTTTTTCCTTTTCTTACCCTTGTCCTGAGACTTCTTGTTTCTGCAGTCCTTTGCAATATGACCATTTTTTCCACAGTTGAAGCATTTCTCATTGAACTTCTTGTTTGCTTGGGAAGAATCAGCTACACTGTTCTTTCTCTTTTTGCTACCTTTTCCATCCTCGACAATGTTGGCATTAGACTCCATAGTCTTGTAGTTAGTCTTTTCGGACTTTTTGTTGTCCTCTTCGATCTTCAATCGAACTCCAAGGTCTTCAAGGCTCATCTGCTTCTTTTTTTGTTTTAGATAGCTCCTGAAGTCCTTCCATGATGGAGGCAACTTTTCAATGATAGTGGAAACTTGAAACGTCTCACAGAGTTACATACATTCATCCAATATTTCATGAATGATCAATTACAGTTCACCCAACTGAGACATTACAGTTCTTGAATCTACCATTTTGTAGTCCAGGAACCTACCCACGATAAATTTATTTTGTCTGGCATCTTCGATTTTATATTTCTTGTCGAGAGATTCCCATAGAATCTTCGCAGAAACCATGCCTTAGTACACATTGTACATGGTATTATCAAGTCTATCCAAAAGATAGTTCTTGCACAAGAAGTCGTCAGACGACCATGTCTCTTCCCGCAGTTGCTTGGCTATTTCTGATTCACCCTCCACAGGATCCGTAGGATCTTTGAGGTATTTAACTAACTGCAGAGTTGTCAGGTAGAACAACATTTTTCTCTGCCACTGTTTAAAGTTTGCCCCACCAAACTTTTCCGATTTTTCTCCATGAGAGACCGATATTGTGATATTTCCGCTAGCCATATGTGACTAGAAAACCAACAGGGGTCAATAAGTCTACTAAAGATAATTTGCACAACGATCAACAAATGATTTTGTTCAAGTGATATACCAAGTATCCACTCGTTGTTCTATTGGACGGTGGTACCAATAAACACAAGTCCTTGAATTTCTACTAAGGTTTCTTATGAAAAGTAAATAAAGGAATATTCCCAGAGGACGAGGGGGTCCGGAGTAACCACTTAAATCCCTGACCACTTAGGCTCTTATCGCCTTTTTGACATAATATCCTTTAAACACTTCTTCAATAGAATTTCTTAGCAATTCAAACTTAGTATTACACTTATGATTTTACAATACAATATTCGATATATGTAGATATATGTGTATGTGTCAATCAAGATTAGATGGAATTACTTGTGTATGATTACACTTGAAATTCTCAACCAAGTATGCAACACACAATTAATTTTCAACTTTATCACTATGTGTATGCTTTTGATAATAGAACACCCTAATAATAACTTAAATATATAATACTAAAATTATTATGATTCAGTATATGATTTAATATTATGATTACTTAAATTAATCTAATTCTATTCAGTTTATAAATAATTCCAAGACTAATTGTTAGTGTCGCGTTCGTATCTACGCTCGAACGAGACTGTCCATTGTGTGCACGTTCGTGTTGCATTCGAGAACGAGTTCGAACGAAGTGTTCTAGAGAGTTCACGTTCGTGGAGCATTCGAGAACGCGTTCGAACTAAATATTCCAGAGATTTTACGTTCGTGTAGCGTCCGGAAACGCATTCGAACGAAGTATTCCACAGAGTTTATGTTGGTGTTACGTTTATGACGCTTTAGAATATTTTAAGTCAGAGGGTTTGCATCCGATTTGCATTTGAAGACGCGTTCAAACGTTTTAGGCAGAAGGCTTGCATTCGAGTTGCGTTTGAAGACGCGTTCGAACGTTCTTACGAAATTTCAGATTTTTGCCTTTACGTTCGTCGGGCGTTCGAACGCCCTACGTATTTTTAATGCACAAACTTTATTTTCCAGAAAATTTTCTTATCTTAGCATGCGAATTACTATCTAACAACACTAAATTGATAAGTTCTTAAGATTGTTGGAATATTGTGTCATTAAACAGAAAACGAACATGCTTTAAACAAATCAAATCCAGAAAATCAAATGCAAAACCCTAAAACCCTAAAACTTGAAGTATAAAGAAAACCTGGAAAATTGATGAAAATTTCGATCCAAGTCGAGATAAAACTATGTCCTTAAGAACTTATTAGCCCCGTCTCGGTGCTCTACGGGTTTTGTGGCTAATGTTCTCCCAGGATAACTCGGATTCCTCTCCTTCAAGGGGCACACCTTAAGGAGATCTTGAACTTGGAAATGGTGGGATTCTCTCTCTAACTCAAAACCAATGTAAGACTCAAATTCTTTTGGATGCAATTCAGATTTCTTTTCTATATCTTGAATGAACATGGATGCCTCATTATAAAGGCATGGAAGGGTTCCCGGGTTGGGGTGCAACCCTCGAAAGGGTTATACCCCTCCTATGCATCCCTTGGAGCATAAAGCCATGTTACACTCAATTTGGAGGACATGTCCCTATGGGGTACCATCCAATGGACATGTTTCTCCTCCATCCAAACTATAACATTTGAGGATTTGAAGAATTTACAATATATTTCACTCTAGTCGTGAATGATGTCACTGGTGAGAAGAATGATATCTGCAATTATTGTGAAAAAATTTACAAACACACCGGTAGGTATGGAACTATGACGGGTCATATAAGGAGTACTAATAATGTTGAGTTTGAGATTGATACAACACAAATACAAATGACAAGATTTTCTGCTTCCGGTCTAGATTCTTCATTTCTATTAAATTATTTAAATATAATGAATTTCAATGGTAAGATAATCTAATTAAATTTATTGCCATGAAATATTTAACTTTTACTTTTGGTGAAAAATCGTCTTTTAATGATTTAATACATGAAAATTTGAATAATGTTGTATGTAAACTTACAAAAATGACATGTAAACGAAAAATAATGGAATTGTATGCAAAATGTCAAAATAATTTAAGGGAATTATTTTTTAAACTTAAATGTCATGTTTCAATTTGCAGTGACATATAGAGTGACCATTGACAGTCACATTCATACACGGATGTGACATATCATTGGATTGATGATTCGTGGTTTATTCAAAAAATAATTATTGCATTATGGTTTTTTAATGATGCACACACTGCACATAATATTTATGTAATGATTAGTAATATTTTACAACAATATGGATTAGTGAAAAAAATTAACTATTGGATTTGATAATGCATAAAAAATTAACTATTGGATTTGATAATGCATCGGTTAATACTACATCAATTAATGAACTTAAAACTATTTGCCAACCAAATTTAGGAGGTAAATTTTTCCATGTTCGATGTGCATGTCATATTTTGAATTTATGTATATAAGATGGTTTGAAATCCTTAAACTCTCATATTGCACCTATTAAAAAAGCAATTAATTTAATTTGGTCATATTCTAAAATTAGAAGAGAATTGTGTACTTTTTGTAAATAAAATGGTGTTAGGCCAAAAAAATCGGTCGTGATGTTCCAACTCGTTAGAATTCTACTTATTTTTTGCTAAATGAAAGTTTTGAATATAAAGATTTATTATATTCCTTTGTTGTCACTATCAATATGATGTAGTTTTATATCCTAGTTATTGGGAAGTTTGTTAATTTTTTTTTAGAGATTTTAAAAATTTTTAATGATGCTATGAATATTTTAAGTAGTGTTTATTGTCCAATTTCAAATATTTTTCTCCTTACAAGTCTTGACATTGTTGGGGTATTAGCCGAACCTAATAATAATAGCAAAGAATTTGATAATGTTTTTGATGATCCTAACAATATTGTTAATGATCCTAACAAAAAAAAAATCGATGATCCTAACAACGAATTTGATGATCCTTCAAATGCAATTAAAAAATATGTTGCATCAGTGATGACAAAATAACTTAATTATTATAGAGACATACCATTAGTTTATCTTGTTGCTTTTGTTTTGGATCCAAGGTTTAAAATTGAAGATTTGGAAAATGTTTTACAAAATTATTATGCTTTATTAGGTGAAAGAACTGTGGTTGTTTCTTTAATTATTGATAATGTTAGGAAAACTTTATTTGATTTATATAATGATTATTTAAGTAAATATAATATTCAAATAGTTGATACTACACAATCCATGAATGCACCAATTGAATAATCTAAGTTTCATGTTGGTAGAAATTGGTTAATGCAACGAAGTAAAAAATCAAAATCCACCAATTCCACCACTACTAATTTAAAAATTAATGTATATCTAACGATAAATTTCGAGTTTCCCAAAGTACTTTTGTAGGTGAGCAATTTCTTATCCTTGATTGATGGCAAAAACATCAAGGATTGTTTACTACCCTAGCCGTGATTGCAAGGGAAGTATTAGCGACATCGGTCTCAACTGTATCTGTAGAGCAATAATTTAGTATGAACGGCAATATTCTTGATGACAGAAGATCAAGGTTGAAACCGGAGACGTTAAAAGCTCAAACGTGTCTTGACGATTGGTGTAGGACAGAACGCCGTGAACAAGAAAATCAGCCTGAAACTTTTGAAGATTTTTGTGATAACACGGACAAACTTGAAACCAAAGGCTCAAGAACCAAACCGCTTTTCCCGGATGACGATGAATAAAATATTAATGGGGTAAATTATTAAAAATAAAATATAACGAAATTACGTGAGCTTTGATTCATTTACGCCCCAAGAGGATACGTAAGCAGCTTATGTAAGTGCAATCACTTTTTTTAAACAATAAATAAATTATCAATGTCTTTAGTAAATATTTAATATTTTATTATTTTTATACAATTTAATTATTTTTTTAAAGCGATTTCAAACCTTAAACCGAATCGAACCGCACGATTCGGTTGGTTTAGGATTCGATTGCGGTTCGGCTTGGGCCAAAACCATAATCGAGCCATTAGTCTATGGTTCGGTTGCGGTTCGGCCAAAGCCGAAGCACCAACCGCACAATTTGGTTACGATTTTGAACCGTAATTGAACCGTGTGCATGTCTAATACTGCAGACATTCTCTATATTGATGACCAATGCATCCACAATAAAAACAGAAGTTCGATAAACGTTCGTACAAGGCCGGTATTATAATATTTTTGTAAGGTTTTAGGGTTAGCGCGAAAGCATCCATGTGATTGGAATTTAAAATTTTCTTCCAAAACCACTTTAAGGATCGTGGTTATGCCGTTGTTGATATAAACAATATACTATTAAATTAATCTATATTAATTTTAACATGCATGCAATAAATATTTTATTTATCAACATAAATAATATTTACTAATAATAAAACATACCTTGATGTGTTTTTTATCTTTCTTGAGCCTTTTGAATATCCTCCTTGATTTTTCCCTTATAGTAGTGCACCAAGCGTTGCACCTATAGTTGGCACACTAACACTCCTCTACGAACAAATCGCTCCCACTGTTGAGAACAAAAGAAACCATTTTCTTTTCTAGGATGTTGAAGTCTTCAGGAACGAATTGGAACTATTCCAATAAAAGATATCAAGTATTTTGAGACAAAAAGACGTAAACTTATTTTCATGCCATTGGCAAAAACTCAGTTGCATATATATTATACAACATCAATGTCAACATCATCAATTGATTCCTTTTCAAACAACAATTTGCTTAAATAAATATATATGCCCTTTTGCAAACTTTTCTTATTTAAATATATTCTAACGTGAGCATATATATATATATTAGAATAAGATTTGTTTCAATTGTATCACAATACAATAAGGTCAATCCAATATCTCTCCAAATCAAATTTGGTTTCTCAAATATTCTTTCCAAAATAAATTAGGATACTTAATTAAATTAGAAATCATAATTAAATAAAGACTTCCATATTTAATCTTAATTTGGACTCTAATTAATTTGAGTGCTAGCCCACTAAATTAAAACTCAATAGATTAAATATTATTTTGGTATAATAATTAATTTAACTTACTTAATTTTAATTAACAATTTACTAAAATTATATTTAATTTATTTAATATAAATATCAAATATTTATTTGAACAATTAAATCTAATTTTATATTTCGAGTCTATTAATCAAATTAATATTTCCGAAATATCCCGAATATCCTAATCCAATTAAGAAATGCCAAAAATAATCATTTATTAACTTTTAATAAACATCATCAAATTTGTAACATAGACGAGAACTATATTGTGCGACCGTCCTAGGTTCATTATCGAGTAGCAATGGAATAATATTAACTCTTTAATATTTTATATCTATGATATTCCACGGACCATGGGTAATGGCCTAGCAGCAAGTCATGGCTCCTAGTCGACGAATGAAATGGGAAAACATATAAACATATTAGAATACACTTCGAATATGTCATCACATTCCTTCTGATATTTATGTTTCTCATCGAGTCTGGGATCATGGTAAGGTAAAATCCTTATACTCGATATATCTTTAAACTTTATCTTTTGGATTTGATATCTCTAAGATATCGACTGCTTTGGCCAAAGACTTATATCCACAACTTTGAGTTTCCTTGAAACATCTCTAACTTTTATTATCAAAGCTATCGGATCCCATCTTGAAGCATACGTGACTTCGTACCTCAATCGCTCAAGGCCATCTAATATTTATGCAAAGGACATGGATAGTCGAATGAGGATATACTAGTGAACCAAGAGTACTATCGTACAAGTCATCATATGATCTCAGGTCAGATGATATAACGACATTAATGTATTATTACGAAGATCAATGAATTTAGATAATATTACCATATGATCTCATGCTTCTATGGTCGTGTTCGATATTTCATTCTACTAATGAAACATCTATTGTTTGTGTCCTTATGATATGAGACTCATCATCCATTCTATTAACATCATATGTCAATCTAGGCGACACACAATAATATTGGTCAAATGATATATTATTGTCCTGTATAACAATCACATTTTTCCAAGAACTTAATTTGAGACATGTATAAATATTGTTGACTCTCATAATCACAAACGTATTTTGGATTAATGATATTTATTTGACATAATGTCTTAGTCTTGGGCAATTAAAATAAACATATTTATTTTAATTACTCAATACTCAAAAATTGATTTTTTTACCCAAAAATCATATTTTTCTT
Source organism: Zanthoxylum bungeanum (assembly GCA_019454045.1). Taxonomy (NCBI): domain Eukaryota; kingdom Viridiplantae; phylum Streptophyta; class Magnoliopsida; order Sapindales; family Rutaceae; genus Zanthoxylum; species Zanthoxylum bungeanum. The sequence continues at coordinate 73,385 of SKCR01049479.1, read as the reverse complement.
TAATTACCGAGAGACCCCAAAAGTTTATATTTTGATCATTTTAGTCCTAATTTGTCAAATACAAATTCAAGTGATCTCAAATCACTACCAAAAAGATTTATACATGTCTTATACATCAAAATACAAGTTGTAACAAAAATTCACAATTTTTCCATTATTGCCGAGAGGGTCCAAAAGTTTTCAGGATTTGTATTTTAGTCCAATCTTGTTCAAAACAAGTCAAGATGAAATTCAATCAACCCCAAATTAAATATACATCATATATACATCATTATACACCACATATATGAAAAACCCCAAATTTGGATTAGGTTGTGAACCCTAATTTCTCATAATTTTCCAATTGACCAAATTTCACCAAATTTAATAAATTCAACAATTTAATCAATTCTCTACCATACCAAAAAAGGCTCACCACTTTGAATAAACTCAAGAACAATTCTAGGTCATCAATGAGTGGCTAAGCAACTCTAGAATGACAACTTGATTATCAAATAATCAAAGAAAGCTTATAAACTCATTTTAAGCTTACTTTGTTAATTATACATGCTAACACCTTTCAAACAAGTTCCCAACAAATCAATTACATGCTTAAAGAGAAAATTCTAAGCTACACATGTTGAAACCTAGAACTTTAGAAACAATTTCTAATTTGAAAAAGTTAAGGAAAATCTTACAAAATCTAAGTTTTTTGCTCAAGCTTTTACCTTTGTTCTTCAACTTTCTCTCAACTTTCTTTGTATTTGATTTTTTGGCTACTTGTTATTTTGAAACAAAAATGAAACAAAAATATTTATATTTTCCCTTTGATGACCGAAAAAAGGAGAAAAATAAATGGCCAAGTATTTCATTTTGTTTCAATAAAAAATAAAAAAGATTAATAAAATTTGTGGTATTAGATCATTAAACAATTTAATGAAATCCACAAATATTCCAATCAAATAAATTCATTTGTTAACTAAAGATAATGGAATAAGATATTTATCATTTAATTAATTTAATCATTTAACATTTAATTAATCAAATAATTAAATACAAATATCTTAAATATATGTATTATATTTACATTAAATAATCAAAATACATATATTAAAAATAAATGTCAAATATCACAATTTGACATTTAACAAATGACCGAAAGATTCAAATCGCATGTATTTTCGTTTAATCGTTAAACGACTTATAAATAATCAGTATTATTCATAAAAATTGCCCTAATGCTTACGAGTATATTTCATTAGTGAGACTATCTAGGTTCAGGTATATCCATCACGAAATCCAATTTCGTGTCCATAATCTACCCACCCGTAAATTATGATGAATACAGATAAACTTTCTGAACCATACAGGTCGAGGTCATTGCATACATATAATCCATCTGTCACAGGTATCCAGATTATTTCAGAGATATAGATATAAACGTCAAATCTCTATAAATATAATCACGTCGACGTTTCTATTAGTAATCTCTTAATAACACTTAGAACTCACTTCTACACTGTACCACGGGCCTGTGGATTTAACAGATTACTAATTCCATATTGAATACATATGATCTGTACACATAACTGACGGATTCTATCTTGACACACACAGGATATCCTGAGCATCAGTCCACACTCCACACCCAACGAACATGCGGAGGTCTGATCTGAAAAAGATCGGTGACGTGACTGTCATCAAAGTGTGGAGGATAACTCATATATCTACAATGGTATCTCAAGTCAAAGAATCATTATGCTCACTCAACCCGAGAAGATTCTCATTGACGTTGGTGTACCATCCATTAGGAATCTTCGGTGAGTCGTTCAATGTTTATATGATATAAATACGTACATGTCTATACGAGTCTCCCAAGACTCATGGTTCATTGAGAAACCATTGGAATCCAATATTCCAATATATGACACGTACCGGTCTCAGTGGGTTTACTTAATGACCAAGTAATTGTAAACCTTGACCAGGAACAGTTAAAGAATGATGTTGTTATGATACAACTCAATGTCAGTTGCGACGCTTTCGCAACTGCATCATAACCAATCATTCTACGGTCATTTATGTCTTTACCATATGAAGAAGAAGTAGTATTAAAGAAACTGTTCATTTTATTCATTAACAAAATATTTACACAAGTATTTACAGGGAAATACATAAGAAATTAGCGCTTTGAGCACAAACCCTAACACTTGGGAGATACACATAAAATATGAATGTAATATTGTGTAGTTAACAAATGTCTTTTATTAATAAATAATAAACTATATTACAAATATTATGTCTTAAACCATTACATGCATAACTGATTTTAGGACATATATTCCAACAGTTTTCCCTTCCTAACTGCTGAAGAATGAGCATTTTCTTCAACGACTTTGAGACATCCACCGAAATTTGACTCTTAACAAATTTACCAAAACACTCCCCTGCCATATCAGTATACACCTCCTCTACCAGACCAAATTTTTTCCCCAAGAATTGTGTCTTTGAACCCAAAATGAAACATGGATGATGGATAAAAGGCTGTTTCAGGATGTCCCCTATTATCATCGGCTCTGTCAAAACTATCAATGCCCTATCAAAATGCCAAGGGCTCCCTGTTAGCACAAATGAAATAAAGATATTATCTCATAGACTTTCAATTTTTATCTTCTTCCTTTTCTTTAAGAGAAATAGAGCTATACTTTCGAATTAACTCTCCTGTTTCCATCATCAAATACTGAGGATTCTAAGAAGTATGATGACATGAACGCACTTACTGTCTTTACCAACTACAGTAAAGGCTCTCACCCACTCCTAATTAAAAGCTACTACCCCACAGGCACCATAAAAGCAAGAATTATCCACCCCTATCTACTTCTATTCAAGTCTCTTTTCAGAGAAAATGAGACCCAAAAAAGAAGACTTCCTGACTCTCCTGATAATAATTATATATATTTATATACACATTAATTTGGTCAGGATGGGACTAAATTACTCGAATAATTAGAATTTGGTGTCTCGTCAGAGTCTATATATGCTGATGCAAATTGCAAACGTGGTTGAATTTATTTATTTCTTTCCAATTTTTTTTTTTTTTTGGTTTTTTCGCAATTGAAGTTTCTTGAAGATGTCATTTTCTACTTTTGGTTTTGGACACCTAGATTGCATATTCTATGCAACACAGTGTCAAATTGAATTTGATCTCCAAAAATTATGTGAAATCACATGGATTCTTGACTTTCTCTCTATTGTGATCCATGCTTAACGATGCTAATCATGTCACATATCCATGCTTAACCATGCTAATTACATCTGAAAATTCGATTTTATCCTAAGTTCTGACCCTATGCGGAATTACAGACAATAAGCAGGACAAGTCATGTTACTGCTACTATGGAATTGCAACAGGCAATTTAACAAATCAACCAACTAAAATAATAAGCTGCAAATGTAAAAACAATAACAATAATTAAAGCAGCAAAAATAATCAAACCACACAAAATTCAACACAATGATTTTGGTGACGAAGTGGAAAACTCTTCCGAGTAAAAAACCACTCCGGGTATAGGCTACCACCCGAATCCACTATATCGAGAAAAACTTACAGCGATGGTCAAGACCTATGGTGGCAACTCCACCGACTCAAGTACCTCTATACTGCAAGAACTCAAGGCAACTCCTCAAGCCCGCGACCCACAGTTTTCTTCAGAACCTCTGAAGTCTCTGAGTAGATTATATCACCAATGACGCCGGAACTCCGACTACCAAACTTCCTCCTAAAGAACTCTAAAGGATTAGGGATTTGGGTTAAGTTGTGTTGAAGGTTTAACAAAGATGGAATCACACCATTAATGAAGAAGACAAGAAGATGAAGAAGTCTTCAATGGTGGATTCAAAGAGAGTTGAAAGCTTTGAGAGTATTTGGCTCAAGAGAAATATGCTTCAACTCTTGAGAATGGCGGCTAAGGGATATATTTATAGGTAGGGTGAAAACCTAGGGTTTTGCAGGCCAAAATCGCGTCCAGATCGCAGTCGCGTTCGAACGCTTACTAGAACGCTACACGAACGCGCCCTTTCTGTGAAGACTCGTTCGAACGTCAATCGAACGCACAACGAACGTGAACTCTCTGGAATGATCTCGTTCGAACCCCACAAGAACGTGCTTCGAACGTTTGCTCTCTGGAATGCTCCCGTTCGAACCTAATAGAGAACGTGCCACTAACTCCACACGTTCGAACCCAATTACGAACGCAGCACCAACGCCACTCGTTCGAACACTGCAACGAACGCACCACGAACGCATGTCTGATGCACAGCAGCCAAAACCCAGTCCAATTGCACAAAGATCTTCACGACATATTACAACTCAATTAAACTTATTTTGTCACGGACACATGCCAATAAAAATGGAACTCACAATCTCCCCATTTGGCATTCCGTGACAAAATACTACCTAATACAAAGACTACGGTAATAGACCCAAAAAGCAAATAGTCAACTGTCAACCATCAAAACAGTGACTTATTACAAAAGGACTCGATCTAACACCTAACAAAGTAGTCTTGAAAGTAATGCCACCGCAGCAACATACCTGCTACCTGAAACATCCACAAACAACAATATACCGTGAAAAGCATTGGGATAATCAAGTAAAACATAAAGCAGGTAAAAATCTCATGCATGTACAAGTAGAAATCCCTCTCCCCCTTAATCTTAACTCCCCTTAAAACGGAGATATCTAAAGGATATTCTACGACTCTCTCCTATATATTAAGGCTCTCCCCCTTAATATATTACTCTCCCCCTTTTTGTCACGAAATGACAAAGGATAAAAAGAAACAGGAAAAATAACAGGAGAACAGGAGAAAACACATGTAAGAGCATAAACAAACAGGAATTACTCCCCCTTACTAACAGGCACATACAGCTAGCAAAATAAGACACGGGAAGCAAACCAAAACTCAGAAAAGTGCACAAGAAAAAAATTAGTATGCAATAACATGAAGCACATACTGAGATAAATACAAATCCTGTCAAAAGCTGACTGAAACAGCATGTAAAGCTGTCACAATGATACCCAGTCAGTATTCAGCTGTTTATGACATGAAACAATATGCATCATTTTAAAAGTGGCTAAATACAACACTTATGCATATGACTAATAAACACCAAGCATATAAAGCACTTGCGTGGAAAAAAAAAGTGCATAACGAATCAAGGCTTAAGACCTTATTTTATGAGCTGGACACAGCCAAAGAAATCCATCTCTAAACAAACCAAGTCCACAAAATAGGTGTTCAAACCCAACACCACTAGGACCTGAAAATAAGCAACATTGGTTGCATGCTATAATATTTACCCCAGAAAAATCATGAGCTCATATTTAATAACTCTTTCGAGTGAAGGGTTTTTGCCCTTATATTTTGAATTTGGCCATTTTGGCTCTTTTGCACTTGAGTCTCATTTTTTTTTTTTTAAATATATTTCTTTTTACTTTTACAAGGGGATAGCAAGGTCATCTAGTCAAAGGTCACACTATTTAAATGAACAAAGTATGATAGAAATTAGATTGCCAGTCCAAAAACTCATACATGCGACCAAGCCTTGATAAATATAAAACGTGTATGTGAAGGTGCAAGCACAGGATATACCAAAGGTTTTTATCACACACACTCATGTATATAGAGCATCAAGAAAAATAACAGCATATCATACATGCATAATCATATATCCTACATACCAGGATCACATGCACATGCTATTCATGCTCTAACAAGCCATAAAAATATTTTTTGGTCTTTTTCAAAATATATAATTTTTTTTTGATTTTTCAGTTTTAAGGCACAATAAAAATAAAGACACAAACAGGCTTGTAAAATATCCAATGATACGTGGAGTTGTATCCCGAGTGCAGATCATACTACCGTCCATTCGGAATCGGCTATGAAATTTATGTCCGGGTTTCCATCCTATATACCAAGGGATATATAACAAAAACAAGACACACACACACCCATATGCTGTGAAAACAAAATAAACGTGCAAAAACATAAAACACACGCACACACACATGCAATGGGAAAATAAAAATGCATCTTTCAAGCAGAGTTACACCGAAGTGTACTCTCAAAATGTCCATCAGGACACGCAGAAGAAGATGGAAATTCATCTTGCTTCCTCACCCAACCTTTCTAGGAGCCTCTTCCACATGAGAGTTCCCAGACAACAAAGCAAGTTTCTCACTCAAGAATTGAGCTTGTTTGGTTAGTGCAGAAACTTGAGAAGCTAGATTTGAAGAGTCAAATCTAGGTGACACCTTCTTAGGCCTCTTCTTTTGCTTGTGAAGCATGAAGCACTTAGGCCTAATGTGTCCCGCCTTGCCACAATGGTGGCACACAGGCACAAACCTGACGAGAGCGAGGTTTACCCACAACACCTCTAGATCGAGGTAAGGTCATAGGACGAGGAATAAATAGAGGAATAACATGACTACACTCAACAGTTTCTTGCCTAAGTCATGTTTAGCTGCTACAGGCACAGCTTTGGAAGAAGAAGCCTTATCACAGTTAGGCTCAGAAATAATTCCTAACTTACGATCCACATTTTTATTCTCACTAGAAAATACAGACAATTGGGTTCTAGTATCTTCAAGTTCAGTTTCTAATATTTGGACCTTATTAATTAGACCTCTATTTCTCTCCTCCAGGTCATCTACCATCAAAAGGCTCTGCTCAAATTTGGCTTGAGCTTCATTCTTTTCTAGCTCAACAGCTTTCAGCCTTTTACTGACCTCTATGTTAGTCTTCTTAATAGCTAAACTCTCATTAAACAGTTCAACATAAGCTACCTGAAGACTTTCCTCATCTGCAGACTCATCAAGAGAGACTTCTGAATCATCATCATTAACCACAATCTCTCTCTCATCAGTCACACTAGCAGTAAAGGCAATACAATTTTTCTTGCCTTTAGGAGACTCATCAGAAGAATAACCACCTTCTGAATCACTAGGAGAGGCAGCCATGACTTTCTTGCCTTTAGCTCTGAGATATGTAGGGCACTCTGGTCGAATATGCCCATAGCCTTCACACTCATGGCATTGGATATCACGGGATCTACTACCCATATCCTCTCTAGACTCTTTTCTGCTATGCCTACTCTCTTTAGGCATAACCTCCCTATCTTTATTACTGCTATGGCCACTCTTCTTAGGTTTAAGAAATTTCTTAAACTTATTTGTAAACAAGGCCAAATCACGATATGTGAGGGTATCACAATTTAAGGGTTGACTATGTTCCATAGCTAATGGGTCAAGGATCGATTTCATGCTCTGATACCAATTGAAAATTCGATTTTATCCTAAGTTCTGACCCTATGCGGAATTACAGACAATAAGCATGACAAGTCCTGTTACTGCTACTATGGAATTGTAACAGGCAATTTAACAAATCAACCAACTAAAATAATAAGCTGCAAATGTAAAAACAATAACAATAATTAAAGCAGCAAAAATAATCAAACCACACAAAATTCAACACAATGATTTTGGTGACGAAGTGGAAAACTCTTCCGAGTAAAAAACCACTCCGGGTATAGGCTACCACCCGAATCCACTATATCGAGAAAAACTTACAGCGATGGTCAAGACCTATGGTGGCAACTCCACCGACTCAAGTACCTCTATACTGCAAGAACTCAAGGCAACTCCTCAAGCCCGCGACCCACGGTTTTCTTCAGAACCTCTGAAGTCTCTGAGTAGATTATATCACCAATGACGCCGGAACTCCGACTACCAAACTTCCTCCTAAAGAACTCTAAAGGATTAGGGAATTTGGGTTAAGTTGTGTTGAAGGTTTAACAAAGATGGAATCACACCATTAATGAAGAAGACAAGAAGATGAAGAAGTCTTCAATGGTGGATTCAAAGAGAGTTGAAAGCTTTGAGAGTATTTGGCTCAAGAGAAATATGCTTCAACTCTTGAGAATGGCGGCTAAGGGATATATTTATAGGTAGGGTGAAAACCTAGGGTTTTGCAGGCCAAAATCGCGTCCAGATCGCAGTCGCGTTCGAACGCTTACTAGAACGCTACACGAACGCGCCCTTTCTGTGAAGACTCGTTCGAACGTCAATCGAACGCACAACGAACGTGAACTCTCTGGAATGATCTCGTTCGAACCCCACAAGAACGTGCTTCGAACGTTTGCTCTCTGGAATGCTCCCGTTCGAACCTAATAGAGAACGTGCCACTAACTCCACACGTTCGAACCCAATTACGAACGCAGCACCAACGCCACTCGTTCGAACACTGCAATGAACGCACCACGAACGCATGTCTGATGCACAGCAGCCAAAACCCAGTCCAATTGCACAAAGATCTTCACGACATATTACAACTCAATTGAACTTATTTTGTCACGGACACATGCCAATAAAAATGGAACTCACAACATCATCATCACAAATTTAGGGTTAGTGCTACAGGACATTACTGTTTGTACAAAGCTTATAATATTGCTAGCCATATAGGCTTATAAGTGTGTACAAATCTTCTGTATTTGGATGAATGTTTTAAAAACCGCATCGATGATTAAATTGGAAATTTAAAAGATTTAATGAGTTATTGATTTGACCGGTTGAATCTTTTCGGTTGAATTGGCAAAATCGACTGACATCATAAATAATTTTATTAATTAAAATTTAATAAAAATTTATATCTTTTTGGTTTAATTTTTTGATGTTAAGAATCTACCGGACTAATTCACTGATTTCATTGATTTTGGTCGATTTTGACTGATTTTTTACACATTGGGTTTTAGGTTTCAACCAAACCAGACTCACGGCCATTTCAGTTTGATTTTAAATACAATGATTTGACATAGGCCGTCGACTGGGCCCCCAAAGTGACCCAAAATTAGTATTCTCAAATATATAGAAATTTCAATTTTTAATGTATAATATGTCTTATATATTTTCTTAACCTTTATCCGTATGAGCTTCATTTTAAAAACTCATTCAGGGTCATATAAAATTCAATACAACTCAGAACTGCCCCAGTCAACTTATAATATCTACAAAGTTATCATTGTTTGGGCTATTACCATTTTATTTTGAAGTACTTCTCTTCATGCATGTTCGTAAAGTTATCAAAATGACTTCCCCATGCACCTTTCAAAGGGCTTGATTGTAAAAAGTACTTCTAGGAGAAGCACTTCTTTACGCGAATGAAGGGGTTATAATGTTGGGTTTCATGGGACAGCTTGATATTTGCTTAAATAAATGAATCAATCACCTCCTTTCCTGTCATTTTGATAACTGTACGTACATCACAGATCTAAGTATAAAAAGCTTTTGGTTTTTTTTTTTTTTGTTTTTTTTTTTTTTTTTAAAAAAAAGATAATGAAAAATTCATTTATAAAACACCACAATGATGTAAATATGTGGTTATTTCGGCTCGATTTCAAGGACTCGAACCTAGTTAGGACAGATCCTAATAATATAAAATCATATATCGCACTTCTCTTAAAACTATTCAGATCGAAAGTCGTATTCACACCGAAATCTATTGAAAGAGTTGGAGGATTTTACACTGTCCTAAATGTCTCACATCTGCTAGTGTTGGTGAATACGAAATCCGAAATAATTATAGAAAATACGCAATATAAGAGCATAAATTTTTACAACAACTCATATATAATCTATTATAAGAAAATAAATAAATTTACATTGAAGTTACAAAACTCAATCTTCACTTCTAAAGATAGATCTACCATCATCCTCTCACAGATCTTCTACCGGTTGCTGAAAAGCTAATTTTATTCATACAAAAAAAAAAAAAAAAAAAAAAAAGAAACAAAAATCCAACATAAATTATAAATCTACCACTACATATGGGTGGAATCACAAATCTTCATAGATCTGGAAAATAAAACAGAGAGAGAGAGAGAGAGTAGACATAGATCAAGAAGATGAATGGAAAAAAAGAGAGTGGAAAGGGAAAAAGAAAAATAAAAGCGACCAGCGAGGGGGTGATTTAGATCTGTCTTGTTTCTAGTTGTTGAGTTGCAGAGAGAAAGAGAGATGGTTGGTTCTACGATTGATAGACCTGCTAACGTGGCATGATGAAACAACATTTTAGTATAAACATTAAATCAATCAATTGTTATGTCGGATTGGGATAACAATCTTTGAAATCCTAAAAATTGTGTTGTTTTTACACTTCAGTTCCAAAAGAAAATTTTATTTATAATTAAATCTTATAAGTGAATAATTTTTTCTTTTAAATCATAATCTATTAATTGTAACAGACTTACTAACGTGACATAACAAAATAATACTTCAGTACAAGCAGAAGTCAATATAATATATAATATGAGATCCTAAAAGAAGTCCACGATTATATGTAGTCTGACTGGGAGAAGTCTCGAAGCGACTTTCCTTGGAAAGTCATGGCAAACACAAAGATCGACATCTTCTAGGCCAAAATTTGGGAGCACAGCGGATGAAGATAGTGATATCGAAACATATAATACAAATAATGTGGTAAACATAGAAGAATTTTTTATGGAGAAAATGAACAAGGATCTTCCCTCAATTGATCTAGATGAGCCATTTTGCTAGCAAGCATACAAGTATGTCAAAGTATGTACTGATTGACTTAATGTTTGTGCTAAAGTATCGTTTTATTATGTCATGTCAGCAAGTCCATTACGATTAACGGATTAGGACTTAAAAGAAAAAAAAATTATTTACATATATGACGTAATTATAAATAAAATTTTCTTTTATGACTAAAGTGTAAAAGCAACACACCTTTTAGGACTTCAAAAGTTGTTATCTTAATCTGACGTGACAGCTGACTGATTTAATGCTTGTGCTAAAATATCGTTTTGTTATGTCACGTCAGCAAGTCCATTGAGTTAACGAATTAGGACTTAAAAAAAATTATTTACTTATAAGACTTAATAATAATAATAATAAAATTATTTTAGGACTTAAGTGTAAAAACATCATAACTTCTAAGATTAAAAAGGTGTTATCCCTTAATTATTTGTATCATCTATGACTTCATCAAATTCAAATATAATTGGAAGTTTTAGAGTTTCGACTCGCACGCTGAGTTCTGGAAAGTGGCCCGATTTCGTTTTGATTTTGTCGATTCTTCGCTCAATAAGTCCGTTTTAGTTGTAATTTCATATTGACCTACAAAACATACCAAAAATACATCAAAACGTTCATAAGGCTCGAAATAATCCATAAAATAAAATATGGATATATTAACCACTCATCATACCAAAAAGATTTGCTATCTTTAACAAGATGATTGACAATACTTTTGTGTCCAAAAGAAGAACAATTGTGATATTGATGTAATTATTTTTACGAAAATCGCCCGTTCGATTGTCCATTAGGGTTTTCCATATAAATACATGTTTTTTCCCTTAAATTAGGCCTTTTATTAATAATCATAAAATTTCATATAATATAATTATATATGTAGTGGTTCTCTAATCCGAACATCTCCATAAAAGTTTTAGTGACTTCATTTATAAAGGATAAATATTCCTTTAGCTAGACATTATGGTTTGAGTCAATTATCTAATTAATAATTATATTTTTAAAAATTACTCAAAAGGTCCTTGTGCATATTTGTCTTCATCAAATTTTACTTAATTTACATATGTTAGTTCCATATTTGTTGGCAATGTCCGTAATAAAACAAGTTCAATTGATTTGTAATGAGTGTTGACGATCTTGGAACAATTGGACAAGTATTTGACAACACCATATGAAGATATCATAACGACGTTCACTTTTTTGGATATTTCAGAAGATTTAGAGTTTCAATTGATATGAGGTCAGTTTCATTGGAAAGTAGACTCAAAGATGATCGCGTATAAAGAACGCATGATTTGGCCAAGGGACAAGAAAGTTACAAGCGTTTTAAATTGCACCTCAAAACTAGTCTGCGACTTGCGTTCGTCGGAGCGTTTGAACGTCAGGAGGGAGAAACTTTGTGTTTGAGGTACGTTCGAATGCCCATGCGTAAGTGGGTTATTTTGGATGCGTTTTGAGCCAGTTTTACATAAAGAAAAGCCTTACCTTTGCCCTACCTATATAAACAAACATTGAGCCATTTTCACAAGTGTTGAAAACATATTATTCAGAGCCTACAAACATTTTGTTTAAACCTTCTTGACAATCCACCTTGAAGACTTTGTTGTTTACTTGTCTTCTCTTTTTTTGGTGAGATTCTTCTTTGATTGAACATCAACACAAAAACACAATCCTAACTTAATTTTCTAAGCTTTCAGAGTTCTCAAGGAGTAAGATTGGTAGTCGAAGTTTCGGCGTTGCGAGTTTGCAGGGTTGATCCACTCAGAGATTTCATAGGTTCTGAAGAAGGCCGCTTGGTGCGGACTCGGGGAGTTCTTCAAGTTATTACAGTTTAGAGGTATTCGAGTCGGTGAAGTTATCACCATAAGTTTCATACCATCACTGTAAGTTTTTCTCATTATAGTGGAGATTTGGCCGGTAGCCTATATATCCGGAGTGGTTTTTTACTCCCACGAGTTTTCCACTTCGTTAACAAGATTTTTGTGTTGATTATTTATTATTTTGATATATTTGTTTTATTTCATAATTGCATAGACTTAAGGATGCATGTTTTTAATTCATAGAAATAATAATTAAGACATGTCTTAAATTATTACGTATAATTTCGCATAGGATCAGAACCTTAGGCTAAATTCTAATTTTCATCATATATTTTCCATTTATCACATCTCAAATTTATTTAGATTTTAATATATATTAGCCAAAACTATGATTTAAATCAAAGTAACGATGGGTGGTTTGAGTAATTCCTTGAGCTAGTAACACTTAAATCAAAATATTTACATAATGTAAATTAAATCTGTGAGTTCCATTTTTATTGGCATATGTCCGTGACAAAATAAGTTCAATTGAGTTGTAATCTTTCATGAAGATATTTGTGCAATTGGACTGGTTTCTGGCTGCTTTGCATCAGACATACGTTCGTGGTGCGTTCGTTGCAGTGTTCGAACGGTTGGCGTTAGTGTCACGTTCTCTTTTGGGTTCGAACGGGAGCATTCCAGAGAGCTCACGTTCGTTGCACGTTCTTGTGGGGTTCGAACGGGAGCATTCCAGAGAGTTCACGTTCGTTGTGCGTTCGATTGACGTTCGAACGAGTCTTCACAGAAAGGGCGCGTTCGTGTAGCGTTCTAGTAAGCGTTCGAACGCGACTGCGATCTGAACGCGTTTTTGGCCTGCAAAACCCTAGGTTTTCACCCTACCTATAATATAACCCTTAGCCGCCATTCTCTGGAGTTGAAGCATATTCTCTTGAGCCAAATACTCTCAAAGCTTTCAACTCTCTTTGATTTCACCTTGAAGACTCTTTGAATCTTATGTCTTCTTTGTTAATGGTGAAATCCATTCTTTGATAAACCTTCAACACAACATAACCCAAAATCCCTAATCCTTTAGAGTTCTATAGGAGGAATTTTGGTAGTCGGAGTTCCGGCGTTCAGAGGTGATAAATCTACTCAGAGACTTCAGAGGTTCTGAAGAAAACCGTGGGTCGCGGGCTTGAGGAGTTGCCTTGAGTTCTTGCAGTATTGAGGTACTTGAGTCGGTGGAGTTGCCACCATAGGTCTTGACCATCGCTGTAAGTTTTTCTCGATATAGTGGATTCGGGTGGTAGCCTATACCCGGAGTGGTTTTTTACTAGGAAGAGTTTTCCACTTCGTCACCAAAATCATTGTGTTGAATTTTGTGTGATTGATTTACTTTTCCGCAATTTATTATTGTACTGAATTAATATTGGGATTTATTGTTGTGGTTGCCTGTTAATTGCCTGTTGCAATTCCATAGTAGCAGTAACAGGACTTGTCCTGCTTATTGTTTATAATTCCGCATAGGGTCAGAACTTAGGATAACCCCGAATTTTCAATTGGTATCAGAGCCTGAACTCGATCCTTGACCCTTTTGCTATGGAGCATAGTCAACCATTAAATTGTGATTCCCTCACGTATCGTGATTTGGCCTTGTTTACAAAGAAGTTTAAGAAATTTCTTAAACTTAAGAAGAGTGGCCATAGCAGTGATAGGGATATGGAGAATAAGCCTAGAGAGAGTAGGCATAGCAGGAGAGAGTCTAGAGGGGATAGTGATAATAGATCCCGAAGTGTCCAGTGCCATGAATGTGAAGGATTTGGGCACGTTAGATTTGAGTGTCCCACATACCTTAAGGCTAAAGACAAGAAAGTCATGACAACCTCTCTTAGTGATTCTGAAGGTGATGACTCTCCTAAAGGCAATTATATGGCCTTTACTGCTAGTGTGACTGGTGAGAGAGAGATTGTGGCTAATGATGCTGATTCAGAAGTCTCTCTTGATGAGTCTGTAGATGAGGAAAGTCTTCAGGTAGCATATGTTGAACTGTTTAATGAGAGTTTAGCTATTAAGAAGACTAATATAGAGGTCAATAAAAGGCTGAAAGCTGTAGAGCTAGAAAAGAATGAAGCTCAAGCAAAATTTGAGCATAGCCTTTTGATGGTAGATGACCTAGAGGAGAGGAACAGAGGCCTAATTAATATGGTCCAAATATTAGAAACTGAACTTGAAGATACTAGAAACCAGTTGTCTGTATTTTCTAGTGGAAATAGAAAGTGGATCGTATGTTAGGAATTATTTCTGAGCCTAACTGTGAGAAGGCTTCTACTTCCAAAGCTGTGCCTGTAGCAGCTAAACGTGACTTAGGTAAGAAACCTGTTGAGTGTAGTCATGTTTTTCCTCAGTTATTCCTCGTCCTGTTTCCCAACCTCAATCTAGAGGTATTGTGGGTAAACCTCGCTCTCATCCGAGGTTTGTGCCTGTGTGCCATCATTGTGGCAAGGCCGGACACATTAGGCCTAAGTGCTTCATGCTTCACAAGCAAAAGAAGAGGCCTAAAAAGGTGTCACATAGATTTGACTCTTCAAATCTAGCTTCTCAAGTTTCTGCACTAACAAAACAGACAAAATTTCTTAGTGAGAAACTTAATTGTTGACTAGGAATTCTCAAGTGGATGAGGTTCCTAGAAAGGTTTGGGTGAAGAAGCAAGATGAATTCCCATCTCTTCTGCGTGTCCTGATGGACATTATGAGAGTACACTTCGGTGTAACTCTGCTTGAAAGATGCATTTTATTTTCCCATTGCATGTGTGTGTGCGTGTGTTTTATGTTCTTACACGTTTGTTTTATTTTCACAGCATATGGGTGTGTGTGTGTGTCTTGTTTTTGTTATATATCCCTTGGTATATAGGATGGATGGAAACCGGACATAAATTTCATAGCCGATTCCGAATGGACGGTAGTATGATCTGCACTCGGGATACAATTCCACGTACCATTGGATGTTTTGCAAGCTGTTTTGTGTCTTTATTTTTTTTGTGCTTTAAAACTGAAAAAAATCAAAAAAAATTATATATTTTGAAAAGACCAAAAATATTTTTTATGGCTTGTGAGAGCAGGAATAGCATGTGCATGTGATCCTGGTATGTAGGATATATGATTATGCATGTATGATATGTTATTTTTCTTGATGCTCTATATATATGAGTGTGTGATAAAAAAAAACTTCGGTATCCTGTGCTTGCACCTACATATACACGTTTTTATTTTATCAAGGCTTGGTCGCATGTATGAGTTTTTTGGAATAGCAATCTAATTTCTATCATGCTTTGTTTGCTTAATAGTGTGACCTTTGACTAGTTGACCTTGTTATCCCCTTGTAAAAGTAAAAAGAAATATATTTAAAAAGAAAAATGAGACTCAAGTGCAAAAGAGCCAAAATGGCCAAATTCAAAAGATAAGGGCAAAAACCATTCACTCGAAAGAGTTGTTAAAAATGAGCTCATGGTATTTCTGGGGTAAAAAAATATAGCATGCAACCAATGTTGCTTATTTTCAGGTCCTAGTGGTGCTGGGTTTGAACACCTATTTTGTGGACTTGGTTTGTTTAGAGATGGATTTCTTTGGCTGTGTCCAGCTCATAAAATAAGGTCTTAAGCCTTGATTCATTATGCACTTTATTTTTCCACGCAAGTGCTTTATATGCTTTGGTGTTTATGTCATATGCATAAGTGTTGTATTTAGCCACTTTTAAAATACTGCATATTGTTTCATGTCATAAACAGCTGAATACTAACTGGGTATCATTGCATCAGCTTGAAATGCTGTTTCAGTTAGTTTTTGACAGGATTTTTATTTATCTCAGTATGTGCTTGTGTGTGCTTCATGTTATGCATACCAATTTTTTTCTTGTGCACTTTTCTGAGTTGTGGTTTACTTCCCGTATGTGATTTTGCTAACTGTTTGTACCTGTTAGTGAGGGGGAGTAATTCCTGTTTGTTTATGCTCTTGCATGTGTTTTCTCCTGTTATTTTTCCTGTTTCTTTTATCCTTTGTCATTTCGTGACAAAAGGGGGAGAGTAATATATTAAGGGGGAGAGCTTTAATATATAGGAGAGAGCCGTAGAATATCCTTTAGATATCTCCGTTTTAAGGGGAGTTAAGATTAAGGGGGAGAGGATTTCTATTTGTACATGCATGAGATTTTTACCTGCTTTATGTTTTAATTGATTATCCCAATGCTTTTCACGGTATATTGTTGTTTGTGGATGTTTCAGGTAGCAGGTATGTTGCTGCGGTGGCATTTCTTTCAAGACTACTTTGTTAGGTGTTAGATCGAGTCCTTTTGTAATAAGTCACTGTTTTGATGGTTGACAGTTGACTATTTGCTTTTTGGGTCTATTACCGTAGTCTTTGTATTAGGTAGTATTTGTCACGGAATGCCAAAGGGGGAGATTGTGAGTCCATTTTTATTGGCATGTGTCCGTGACAAAAAGTTCAATTGAGTTGTAATCTTTCATGAAGATATTTGTGCAATTGGACTGGTTTCTGGCTGCTGTGCATCAGACATACGTTCGTGTGGTGCGTTCGTGCAGTGTTCGAACGGTTGGCGTTAGTGTCACGTTCTCTTTTGGGTTCGAACGGGAGCATTCCAGAGAGCTCACGTTCGTTGCACGTTCTTGTGGGGTTCGAACGGGAGCATTCCAGAGAGTTCACGTTCGTTGTGCGTTCGATTGACGTTCGAACGAGTCTTCACAGAAAGGGCGCGTTCGTGTAGCGTTCTAGTAAGCGTTCGAACGCGACTGCGATCTGAACGCGTTTTTGGCCTGCAAAACCCTAGGTTTTCACCCTACCTATAAATATAACCCTTAGCCGCCATTCTCTGGAGTTGAAGCATATTTCTCTTGAGCCAAATACTCTCAAAGCTTTCAACTCTCTTTGATTTCACCTTGAAGACTCTTTGAATCTTATGTCTTCTTTGTTAATGGTGAAATCCATTCTTTGATAAACCTTCAACACAACATAACCCAAAATCCCTAATCCTTTAGAGTTCTATAGGAGGAATTTTGGTAGTCGGAGTTCCGGCGTTCAGAGGTGATACAATCTACTCAGAGACTTCAGAGGTTCTGAAGAAAACCGTGGGTCGCGGGCTTGAGGAGTTGCCTTGAGTTCTTGCAGTATTGAGGTACTTGAGTCGGTGGAGTTGCCACCATAGGTCTTGACCATCGCTGTAAGTTTTTCTCGATATAGTGGATTCGGGTGGTAGCCTATACCCGGAGTGGTTTTTTACTAGGAAGAGTTTTCCACTTCGTCACCAAAATCATTGTGTTGAATTTTGTGTGATTGATTTACTTTTCCGCATTATTATTTGTACTGAATTAATATTGTGGATTTTATTGTTGTGGTTGTCTGTTAATTTGCTGTTGCAATTCCATAGTAGCAGTAACATGACTTGTCCTGCTTATTGTTTATAATTCCGCATAGGGTCAGAACTTAGGATAACCCCGAATTTTCAAAATCCCTCTATTATTATTATTATTATTGTTGTTGTTGTTGTTGTTATTATTATGCGTTAACACGATTCGAATTTTAAATTTTAAAAATTAAACCAAAAGATGCCCAATTAGGTCTCTCAACTGATATTTTCATGATTTTGATATAAAGTTAATGGATTATCTAGTGAGCAAAAGACAATAAAAAAGAAGAATATATAAATAGTTAGAGATGTAAAAATGATATATGTACATAATTATGCACATAAAAGACTAAAAATAAAAAATAAATTTATCATTCAGTAATTTATTTTTTATTTTTTAATATTTATGTGTTCAATTATGTAAGCGTATATATATATATAATTAGGTCATGGTGGTCATGATGTGAGAATATATTTGTAATGGTGCTGGCCCTGCTGGGTGGTGCTTGACACTGCTTTTGATTTGATTCACAAAGGAAATGTTACTAAAATGTACACTTGCTTTTTTTTATTTTCCTCTATTTGTGGTTTTATTATTGAGTGCAATAAATATAAAGTCGGTTGCCACTAAGAATGGCTAATTGTCGTCGTCCCAATGTTTTGATTATTCAAGCAAAAAGGAATAATAATAATAAATAAATAAATAAAATCATGCATGAGGAGAATTATTTTTGAATTTCTTTTTATTTGCTTGTGGGTTTATCCAAGTTGATATATTTGTATGTTCCATAAAAGAATTGAAGTCTTGTCACATAAGTGGCAAAAAAAGTGAAAAAAAATGTGTAGGGAAAATTTAGTATGTGATTTCGGAGAAAATCTACAATATAATGAAGTATCATGTCATTCGTGTAATAATTTAATAATTCATTATCACGCGTGTTAAAATATTAAAAGAAAATAACAAAATGTGTATTAAATCATATATGTTATTTACTAAATTGTTGGTGATATCACGTCACACATGACTCCGTTGCATCAAAGAATTACTTGTGATTAAGATGTTAGTATTTTACAGTAATTACTCAAAAAATCTATATTTATAATATGGTGTCAATTTTTTAGTCCTATAATTGTAGAATTTTATTTTTTGGAAACATTGGAAATCTCGTCGTCAAACCACTCGATCCGAGGTTAAACGAAGTTGGTGAAATACCCGGATGCCCCGAGATTTTACAATAAATTCATTTCTTGGACTTGAACCCAAGACTTGCCAATCAAATTGTAAGCTCTTTTGTCACCAAACCACATAAGACCCTAAAATGTCAAATATTAAAGGTTGAAATCACTTGCACATTATATTAGAAATAACAATTATTATTATTATTATTATGCTATATTAGCAGTTCTATCTTCCAGGTTCAAAACGCACTTGCATATTTTTTATTTTTATTTTTTTGAAAAGAAAATGCACTTACATTATAATAATGAAGAACCATATTTGAATTCAATCAATTGCTATGTGGAAATAAAATGTACAAAAACATGTAGTCTTTATAAATGTTCATCGATATTATTATATATAAACTGCAGAAGCAAATGACATATTTTGTAAACAATAACAGGGGCCATGACATAGTCTCACTGAGATTTAAAGGGATTGACGGTGGATTTTGGTCTCAGGGTAATATTGGAATATCACTCCCGAGGAAATCCTCCTCCAACTGTGAATTTGTTTGGTTATGCGGGAAACCAAAAACAAACTTAGCGGAAAACAAGAAAATACGCCAATCAACAAGGAGATTTAACGTGGTTCGGTGGATTTGGATCCGACCTACGTCCACGGACACAAAAAAGATGGTATTTTTATTACTTAAACACTCTTCTCGGGTCTCTACAAGTCAGAGCTTGAAGATTCAGATCACTAATTTTTTGATGCCCTTTTTACACATACTATGCCCTCCTATTTATAATAACACAGAAATCAGACTCTTATTTGCATAAGAAATCCTATTTGGACTCAATCTTCTTTTCTTGTAGGGTTTCCTGATCCGGTACTGCCTTCTTCTTCCGTATTCCCTTTTGGATTCTGACTCCTTCTCCTTGCGAGAGTAGGATATCTTTCTTATCTTATCCATAAGAATGGGGTGCTGTTGTCTTGAATATGGCTCATTGTCTGGTCGGTCTTAATAAGGTCGGCCATGACAATCTTTTATGCTGAGAGCGTTCCTGCCGACCTCTATAGTGCTCGGTCATCTGAACCAAAGTGGTCGGTCTTCACATGTTGTGGTCGGGTCGGCTACATGATCTCAACCAGACAGAGAATTTACCCTTTTGTCCTTGTCGTGATGTCTTAAATGTTGTAGCGCCTGAAAACACCATCAACATCTGTCCCTTAGTTCTCGGTTCCAACGAGTATGTGAGTTGGTACCGGGAACTATATGAAGAGGGTGTGCTGATTGTCTTCGCTGGTAGTCGTCCCAGGATGCAAAAAAGAATTTTCTTGCCGTTCCAATCATCTTTCCTCGAGACGCACAACCGTCATGTCTTCTTAAATACCTATCAAATCAACTTTAGGGTTTCTTCTAATGTTCGACACTTGTCAAACATCCGCTGGGTTCCCGCCAAAACCGACGGCGATGAGCGTCCCAGTCATGACTATAAGAAAGCGAGGCTTTCACTGTTCCATTTTTTTTTCGGCAATTTCTCCTTCTTTTCTAAGAATTTCTCTGCGATTCGTTCAACTCCGTGTTCTTGAAGCTTAACCGTGGTCTTTTTCTTTTTCGTCGCCGAGCACCTAAGGAACGGGTATCACCGCGCCGTATAACCTTCTGCTTTTGAGAAGAACAAGTAAGTCTTCTGAGCGACCTCTCCTCTTTTTTTATGCTGTGATTCTGTTTGTTTATTTTGCTTAAGGAGAGACTTGTGGTTTTGCTGGGTCTTGCTTTAGGGCACTTTTTAGAGACTCCCTATCTAGTTTAGCACGGACACCGTGGGTAGCTCCTCATAGACTGATTCTCCTCCCTTCTCTGTTTTTCTGGGTGTCAGGGATGTCCGACAATAGTTCTCCTCCGAAGGCCTGCCAAGATTTCAACTCCCCCTGCTGAAGAGCTCTCCTCGGGCTCAGGGGCACCTAGTGTAGAAGACCTTGACACTACCCCTACTGCTTCTGAGATCGAAAACGACTCCTACCATCAGAGAGTTCCTCGGAAGGACCCAGAGCCTGGTGAGCTTGGGTCGTCGGCTCTGGATATGAACCGTCCCTCTAAGATAACTGAGGATGATCTTGCGCTGTTGCGGCAACGATACGACATCCCGATAGATATAGCCCTTGAAGTTCCAGGCCCGATGGATCGTGCTAGTCAGCCCGATGAGGGCTCGGTGGCGCTTCTTCCTATCTTTTTTGAATGTCGGCTGCGGCTGCCGATGCAACGCTATTTCGCTTGGATGCTGGCCGAGATGGAGCTTGCCCCTTGCCAATGAGCTTGAATAGCTGAAGGATTCTGGCCGGCATATATGTGGTCTGGCACCGGGCAGGTTTAGGTGTACCTTGCTTGGAAGAGGTGAAGAAGTTATACCGTTTGAAGTCTAACCCAAGACTCACTACGGTTGGTATTACCTCTCTGCTTACGATAGCTCGTCCAACCTTGTCCAGAAGCTCCCCGACTCCAACAAGAACTTCAAAGACCTTTGGTTCTGGGCTACTGGGGACTGGGGTCGGGTCCTGAGATCGTTTGAGGACGTCTCGGTTCCAGACATTTTCAGAGCTGGAGGTTAGGAGTTTAATACCCCTTCACTCTTTCCTTGTTCCCGTTCTTTAGTTTCTTTAGGTTTTCTAACTTCTCTTGTTCCTCCCAGCTTGTTGGCGAGATGCTCCCAAGGTTTCTCGTCAGGTTCGAGGCGGGTATATTGGGCTCGGGGGTATGCTGCTCACTGGATGGAGTTGGTTAATGATGCGGCCTTTGTTGATTCGGGCCTTACTCGGGCCGTCCCTCCGGAGGTCTCGGGTCGGATTGGTGGAGGTCTGCTGGCTGTCTGCTTGTTTATGTGTTTGATATCTTTGTTATGTTCTCGGATCCTTATTTATCTTTCTTCCTTTTTTTGTAGGCATGTCGAAGAGGCCAAAGTTTCTTGAGAAGTTGGCCGGTACCATGAAGAAAATTGGTCAAGCTGAGGTTGGAACTTCTCGGGCGCAGCCTGATCTTGTTGAGAAGGTGTCTCCGGGACAAGTTCAAAAGGGTGCTCGGGGGAATCCTCCCCTTCTGGCGTGCAATCATCAGGATCTGTTCGCCTTGTCAGTCCACCGAAACCTCTTAGGAAGATGAGGCGTCAGCTCGGGGCCGATGAGACTGAGTTGGTTCAAGAGGAAGAAGAGGAGGGAGCTGCTCCGGTTAAGAGGAAGGACGTCCGTAGGGGGAGGAAGTCCTCTGAAGGCTCCTCCAAAAAACGGAAGGGCCCTGTGGTCCTCGGGGTGGATGACTTGGGAGAAAACATCCGGAGGCTACCTCACACTTAGTGCCGGCTTTCAATGAGTTGGCCGAGGTGATTCCCCCGGGGGAGGTTTCAAGGTATGAAGATGTATCTCCCGAAGGTGTTTGTGACTGAGATGAGTTCTCAGATGGCGAAGGTATTTTCACTTCCCTTCTCGGTTTTTTGGGTCTTGGTTCTTTTTATTTTATGTATTGACTCCTTTCTCCTTTTTTGTGTGCAGGCCAACTACCTCATGGCCAAGAATAAGGGTCTTCTTCTGACTTTGTTGTCCGAGGGTGGTCAGGCCCAGGACTTCAGAACCGCCTTTCGGAAGTGGAGGCTAAGTTGGCCGACCGGGAGGGGGTGATAGAGAACCTTGAGTCGACTGCCATTGAGAACTTAAAGACGAATAAGGCTCTCAAGCTGCTGCTGTGCTGGAAAGAAAGCTTGCTGATAATGCCAGGGAGGACCTGAAGGTTGCCCAATCTGAGATTGGCGTTCTGAAGGGGAAGGTAGCAAGTGCTGAGGCCAAGTTGAAGAACAAAGACGAGGAGGTTGCACGGGCCCGAGATAGCCTTGAGAGGAAGAAGACCGAGCTTGAGGAGAGAGAGGTTGATCTCGAGGAGAGAGAGATCGAGCTTGAGAAGAGGGAGAGTGAGCTTGAGGCCGAGAGGGAGGCTATCCGCCTGAGGGAGTTGGTGATTGTGCTGATTTAATTCCGATGGTGCTGCCAAGTCTGAACATGGACCCCATCCGTGCGGCCATCAGTTATTGCAAGGGGGATATCTCCGAGGAGGAATTCCAGAAATGGCTCTCCCTCCACCTGCGAGGAGGTTATGAATCCTGATCCGATTTCGGTCGTCCCGGCTTCTGGAGTTTCCCCAGAAGGACGATCTGATATTCCAGCCTCCGGCGAGGACTGCCTTGAGATCCCTCCTCCCGTCCCTGAAGTAGAGGTCTGCCGTGCAGCGAGGATGAAGCAGCTGTTCCTCCTCCCGAGATCGAGCCAATCCTTCCGTTGTCTGAGCCAGTTGAGGAAGAAACTCCTGCCCCTGTGCGGGCTGAATGAGAAAGGGTAACCCGACCGGGGCCCTATGTATACTTGCATATTTTTGTAATAAAACTTTAAGTTGTACTTTGACATACATATATATGTATTTTATTTCGTGTCTCTTTCCACATTTTTTTTTGTTGTCCGAACAATATGAGACCCTTCAGAGGTCATCATGAACTGGAGGGGTATAACCTGACCCCGAGCTGGGTAACGGACTTCGATTCTGGGGGAATGTTTCCTCCCCAATCGAAGGAGTTTGACTCGGCGGGACGTAACCCGACCCCGAGCTGAGTGAAAGACCTGGGTTCTGGGGCATGTTACCTCCCCAAACCGAAAGAGTTTGACTCGGTGGGACGTAACCCGACCCCGAGCTGTAAGAATCACTTGGTCCTGGGGGAATGTTACGTCCCCAGTCCAAAGACAGACTCGGTGGGACATCGCCCGACCCCGAGCTGTAAGAATCACTTGGTCCTGGGGGAATGTTACATCCCCAGTCCAAAGTGCAGACTCGGTGGGACATCGCCCGCCCCGAGCTGTAAGAATCGCTTGGTCCTGTGGGAATGTTACGTCCCCAGTCCAAAGAGCAGACTCGGTGGGACAATCCGCCCGACCCCGAGCTGTAAGAATCACTTGGTCCTGGGGGGATGTTACGTCCCCAGTCCAAAGAGCAGACTCGGTGGGACATCGCCCGACCCCGAGCTGTAAGAATCACTTGGTCCTGGGGGAATGTTACGTCCTCAGTCCAAAGAGCAGACTCGGTGGGACATCGCCCGACCTCGAGCTGTTTATCTCAGTGGCCTCGGCGGAACGAAATCCAGCCCCGAGCCGATTTTTCTTTCTTTTTTTTTTTGGATAGTCCCGGTGGTGGTTGTTTTCGCTTCCAAAGGATTTTGCCAGAAAATGAATTTTTATTCATGCTTGGGGGCGTGCTGCCCTCTTTACAACAGTTGTTCCGATTCGTTGTTTTGCCCGGTTTCTGCAAAAAAGAAAATAGAAGAAAGGAAAGTTGATTTTTACGGGAAGTACTTTCTTAACATTTCGGCGTTCCATGGTTTCTTCAACCTCGTGCCGTCCAGATGTTCTATGATGTAGGCCCCTGGTCTTACTACCTCGGTTGCTATTGCTCCGCACCGCTCCTGGTTGAATATTCTCCTCTTCTGTTTTACTGGTTTGTGTAATGGGTTCACTGCTAAGCGATGGCTTACGAATTTTGGGTCGATTCGGGCATGTCATCGTGTCCCCATGCAAAAACGTCGGGGTACTCTTGTAGACATTCCAACAAGTCTTTTCTTAGGGCATCGTCTAGACTTCCCCCTATTCTTATGCTTTTCTTTGGCCCGAACAGCTTTACTTCTTCTAATTCTTCGGCTGCTCCGAGCCGTGCAGCTTTAGCGGGCCGAGGAGCAGGGTCTTTCCCCTGTTCTTGTCGTCCTCGTCTCTCTGTCTCTTCTTGGTGCCTCTTTCCACGCAGAGGGTCTCTCGCGAGTAAGTGGCAAAACAGTTGCGGGCTATCTTCTGGCTTCCGCATATGATCCCGATCCCTTCCCGTGTAGGGAACTTCAATTTCAAGTAATAACAGGACATTGCGGCCTTGGTTTTCATCATGAAGGGGCGGCCGACAATGACTTGATAACTGCTCATGCAGTCTACTACAGTGAAGTTTATCATGATTGTTCGGGTTTTGGGGGCGGCTCCGATCGTCATTGCTAGTTGAATTCTTCCCAGCGGGACGACCGTTGAACCCCCGAAACCGTACAGGGGGGTGATGTCCTCGGTTAGAGCTGTGTATTCTACCCTCAGGCTCTCCAAAGTTTCTTTGGAAATTATGTCTACTGCGCTCCCGGGGTCCACCAAGATTCTGTCCACTTCTGTGCCGCCGATTGTTGCTTTGATTATTAGTGCGTCGTCATGGGGGAAACTTACCCCCTGGGCGTCTTCATCGGTGAACATAATGGGTGTCGACCGATTTCCTTGCAGGTTTGAGATTTTTTCTGTTTTCAGCACCTCTGTCCCCCGTGCTCGGCTGTAATTCTTTCTCGACCGGTTAGAGTCCCCGGCCAGCGTTGCCCCTCCTGCGATGACGTTCACCTCTCGATTCCTTGCCTTTGTCTGGCGGCCATGATCTTGTGGTCGATGTAATTGTTCAGGTACCGTTTCCGGGCCAGGTCCTCTATTTGTTCCCGCAGGTCCTTGCATTCATT
Organism: Zanthoxylum bungeanum; assembly: GCA_019454045.1. Lineage (NCBI taxonomy): Eukaryota > Viridiplantae > Streptophyta > Magnoliopsida > Sapindales > Rutaceae > Zanthoxylum > Zanthoxylum bungeanum. The sequence goes on along the minus strand of SKCR01049479.1, from coordinate 47,858 downwards.
GGTTGTGTGCCCTTTTAGATTGTGGTGCAGGCAGTAGGATCTTTTGTTTTTTCTGTCTGGGGAAACCTCCTGAGGTCGGGCTCTATTAAGAGGCCTTTCTCCCGTATCTCCATGATGATTTCTCCTGGTGGCTTGCTTAGGGGGATATACGCTTCCTCTTGGACCACGTGGTTTACTTGAGTTGTGGGCCCTTTTCCTTGATCCTTTTGTGCCATTGGCTTGAACTCTTTGGGTCTTGGATTGAACTTCCGGAATTCTCTTTCCGGTCGCCGGTGGTCTTCCTCCTTGTCACCCTTTCTCTGGCGGTTATCCCCCTCCGGGATACTTTTTCCTCGCTTTCTAGTAGGACGTACTTCCTGGCTATCTCCAGTGCGGTAGCGTAGTCTGGTGTCTCATGGATCCTCAGGTGGGTCCATAGTTTCCCGACTCTTAGGGCCCCTTTCAGACTTTCCAGGGCTTCTTGGATTCGTACCCTCCGACTTCGAGTACAGTGTTGTGATACCTTTCAATGAAGTTTTTCAGTGTTTCGTCGTCTCCTTGTTTCATGAGCCTTAGTTCTCCTATTGTTTTTTTAGGGGTGCAGGCTCCCTTGAAGTGCCGGATAAACTACTTCTTAAGTTGGGAGAAGCTCTGAATGCTCCCCGGGGCCAGACTTCTATACCATAGGATGGCGGGCCCACCTAAAGTTAAGGGAAATACTTTGCATATGGCGTCGCCCGTTACTCCCTGTACTTCCATTAGGAGGACAAAGTTTTCGATGTGGGATTTTGGGTCGGAGTGGCCTTTGTATGGTGCCATGGTCGGCAGGCATGTTAATCGCTTCGGGAACTGTGCTGACCTTATCTCTTCCGTAAGGGGAGACCCCTCTTCCTTGCCTCGGGTGTCCTCCCGCGCCGGTCTTGAGGCCTTCTTCCCATCTGGTCATCTCTTTCTTAACCAAGACTTTATTTCACGGGTTGTGCCCATGTGTCGCCTTTTGTGTCCTTCTGTTCGCCTGTCATTCCGGGCGTGGCGTTCTTTAAGCCCGGGGGTCTCCTGTACGTCTTCGTTGTACTTTCTATCTTCCCTCTCGGAGCTGTAAATCTGTCGGAGGAGGGGTCGGGTGATTGTTCCTCCTCTTCTTCTTCCCATGTGTCTTCTGATCGTGGCTCTCTTCCTACACTTCAGATCTTATCCCATAGGGTCCTCTCTTTCTGGGTCCCTTGTTGTCGCTTACATCTACTACTCTTTTCCCTATTTCCTTTCTTTCTCCTCTGTCCGGTCTCGGTTTCAGTTTTCTCGTTGTTTGCTCCTTCCATTCTTTCTAGCCGATCCATCATATACCTCATGCCATCTTCCATTTTTTTTCATCCAGTCCATTGCCGGACCTCCTGGTTGGTGATTTCCGTCCTCCGCCATTTGTCTTATTACGTGAACTGCTTTTTTGTGAAGTTCCCCACAGACGGCGCCAACTGTTGACGGTGGATTTTGGTCTCAGGGTAATATTGGAATATCACTCCCGAGGAAATCCTCCTCCAACTGTGAATTTGTTTGGTTATGCGGGAAACCAAAAACAAACTTAGCGGAAAACAAGAAAATACGCCAATCAACAAGGAGATTTAACGTGGTTCGGTGGATTTGGATCCGACCTACGTCCACGGACACAAAAAAGATGGTACTTTTATTACTTAAACACTCTTCTCGGTCTCTACAAGTCAGAGCTTGAAGATTCAGATCACTATTTTTTGATGCCCTTTTTACACATACTATGCCCTCCTATTTATAATAACACAGAAATCAGACTCCTATTTGCATAAGAAATCCTATTTGGACTCAATCTTCTTTTCTTGTAGGGTTTCCTGATCCGGTACTGCCTTCTTCTTCCGTATTCCCTTTTGGATTCTGACTCCTTCTCCTTGCGAGAGTAGGATATCTTTCTTATCTTATCCATAAGAATGGGGTGCTGTTGTCTTGAACATGGCCCGTTGTCTGGTCGGTCTTAATGAGGTCGGCCATGACAATCTTTTATGCTGAGAGCGTTCCTGCCGACCTCTATAGTGCTCGGTCATCTGAACCAAAGTGGTCGGTCTTCACATGTTGTGGTCGGGTCGGCTACATGATCTCAACCAGACAGAGAATTTACCATTTTGTCCTTGTCGTGCTGTCTTAAATGTTGTAGCGCCTGAAAACACCATCAACAAAAGGGTCAGAAAGCCAACGGTTAAATCGACCATTTAAATCATTTAACGACATTGTATTTTATTTGAAATCATTATCACACCGAAAAATAAAAAGTTGAATAGTATGATATAACTAGAAATAATTGAATTTATATGATAAAAGAGTAGCCTCATTACAAAATATAACAGGAACATGTGGAATCTTTATATAATATATTTTTTTGAAATGTTGGAAATCCCGTCATCAAATTATCCGATCAAGACTTAAGCAGAGCAGGTAAAACCCTCGGCTGCCATAAACTCTTAGAAAAAATGCACTCATTGGACTCGATTTATGACCTGACAACCAAATCCTAAACCATTTTATCACCAAACGACATCTTTATATAATACATCAAGCTTTCATAGCTTAAAAAAGTACGACATGCTTAAAACAAAGTGCTTCCAAACTCTAACTAAATGAATTTATTAATGGAATAATTTTGTCGGTAAAAAAATTATTGGTAATATTTTTACCGATGAAAATTTCATCGTCAAATGGTGGTCATTTTTTTCGATGATATAATGATTCAATACTGGTTACTTAATGATAGAATTTCCTTTGATAGTTTAATCGATATTTTATTTATTAATTTTAATAATTATCCCTCGATAATTCCATCGATAATTTTTTTATAGTGTTTGGTTTTTCCAAGAGAATTTCACGTACAAAACACTAACTAATTAATGGACATGCATGATTCATGATAATTACGGATAATTAATTAACTCTTACACATTTGTGTATTTCATTCACCACAAATTTATACTTCAAAGTATCACTTACCAATTGACACATAACAAATTACTAAATAAATCGAATATTTTATTATAACCTACAAATAAATAATTAATGATTAAGAGTTTCAATTATTTTTTTATTATAAAATTTTACTATGAATTCACGAATTTGGCCTCTGACATAAACTTTTAAAAAACTCCATAATTTAAAATCAGACATCAAGAATTTCACACATCATAACCAAAAACCAGAGAGATCGATTACCACAATCCAAAATTAAGTCCCTTTGTAATGGTTATAATATATCAAGCAGAAGAAATGGAGATGTTAAAGCAAACTCAACTGTGACAATAAAAGGGGTTTTTTTTGGTCAAATGAAAATAATGTAGATCGAGGACAAACAATTCCACCAAAACAATCTAGTGAGAAAAATCTTTGTTTGGTTTGGTTATATAACGATTCCTCTCGAGAAATAAATGAATAAAGGAAATAAAAAAAAACAAGATTTTTTTTTTTTGCTGAAAATGTTGGAAATCTCGCCGTCAAATCATCCAATCCAGACTTAAACGGAGAAAATAAAACTTCCGGTTATTCCAAACTCTTACAATAAATACACTCACTGGACTCAAACGCAAGACCTGGAAATCAAGTCCTAAGTCATTTGTCATCAAATCATCCTTTGGGGACTAAAAAAAAAAAGACATGATGACACAAAATATCAAATGCTTGAAATCTAAATGAAACAATTTAAAACAAAGGAAACATGTATGCTGAAGCATTCACAATAATAAACACATAACAAATTTTTTTTTTTTTTGAAACATTGGAAATCATGCCGTCAAACCACTCAATATGGGCTTAAACAAGTAGGTAAAACTGTCGGTTGTCTCAGACTCTTATAAGAAATATACTTTTTGTACTTAAACCCAGGTTCCGACAAGACAACCAAGTACTAAGTCATTTTTCATTAAGTCATATTCATTGGGGACTAAAAAATAAAAATAAATCAAAGACCTGATGACACAAAATATCAAATGCTTGAAATCTAAATGAAAATAATTTAAAACAAAGAAACATGTATGCTGAAGCCATAAACATACATTCAAAAGTCCTTAAATTCATAATAATAAACACATAACAAATCAAGGAAAAGCATAATCACTAAGGCATACCACATATAGAAAGGTATACCCAGGAAATAAAAAAAAAACCATCAGTCTTGTGGCACATTCGGATAAACGTGCTACTGCCTGCTGATATTGCAAACTTTATTAATGTGTTTGTCGAAATTTAAAGCTCATCCCAAATCTTATTTTAATTTATTAAAGAAATATTATTAAAATTTGATTTTGAATTGGATGGGTCAATTCAAGTAGGATTTTCTCACATATTTTTATAAAGCGTGCTTAGGCTCATCTCAAACACTTTTGTGCTTAGGCGTAAGCCTGATGAAGGTTGCCTACCCTAGAGTGGTCTGGTTTTGAGGCTCTAGAAGCAAGCACCTGCTCCTGCTCCTTCTCCTGAAGCATTGGTTGCTGCTGCTTTTCATGTTCTTCCACCAGCTGGAGGCGTTTGGTTGGAAGGAGATGAGATGAGAGGAAATATGAGGAGAGGAAAAGAGAGAAAAGGAGAGGAAATGGTGATGAAATTTGATTCCATTGTTTGATTAGTATATGGAGTTTGATTACCACTTTGCACTAAATATCAATATTCATTAATAATTAATTTATTAAATCAATAAACTATAAATTAAAAATAATCTAAAAATTGAAAAAAAAATTAAAATTAAAATTTGTTTATTTAATGTTATTTTAAGTAATTATAATACTTTTAAATATCTTTATAATAAAATTATTATTAAATCTAAATAATTTATTTATAATATTAATATATTTTTATAAATAATTATAAATATGAAGGCCTCGGGTTCCGATCCCGGGCCCCAGGTCCCATCCATGAGGAAATAAAAAAAAATATTAATTTTTGTAATAAATAATTAATACAGTTTTTTAAATAAATATTACAAAATAAAAAAATTTAAATATTAAACAAATAATAATAATTGCAAAATAAATATTTAAATGAGGAAATAAAAAAAGTCATACCATTTTGTATACTTAAAAATATTTAAAGATAATTTTTTAAACAAATAAAAATTAATTGTTATAAATAAAAATTAATAAATAAAAAACTATTACAAAATATTTTTTTGAAGTAAATATTACAAAATAAATAACTATAAATATTTGTTTTAAAAAATATGAAATAAATATCATAATGAAAAATGAATTAATTATTTTACATATTAAAAAGTAAAAAAATAATAATTAATTATTATACATAAAAAAAAAATAAACATAAAATTTTAATAGGGATACTATTGGAATTTCATGTTTTCATTTGGGGAGGGGGGGTGAGGAATCCACATTCCTCTTATCTGAGGGAAATTGAATTCCAATGGAATTCAAATTAATTTCCCACTTATATAACCAAATAATGAAAATTTGAAAGAAATTTGATTTCTTTTCCTCCATCCCTTCTCTTTATCCAAGAGAATATGGCCTAAAAGCAAACTCTTTTGCCTTTTCGGACACTTTATTCACCACCAACTTGCACTCCTCAATTTCACCGTAATCGCTGCAAGCCGATAACAAATTCTCATGCGTCGTGTCTCATCTGAACTTGTGAATGGATATTTTCTGATGGTAAATATCTCGATAAGATGATTCGAGAATGTGAATGTAGAAAGATGGGGTTTTTACGGCAACGAAAGCAATGAGGTCGATGAGTTGGTCCTTGGAGTAGGGTTCGAGGAGGGCTATGATGGAATCTGACTCCGGTTCGGACGACGAGCTTCCGGTGGCAGCGGGCGGCGATTCATGTTTCTTGAATGATTTAGGTTCCCTTTTTAGGATCTTTTTGTTGGATTTTTCACTCGTTGTTGCTTGTTTCAGTTTCTTGGTTTTATTGGTTCTCGCCATTGGTGAGTCGTTTCGAGGGTTTGCGAAGAGGAGAAGATTGATGGAAGGCGATGGAAGAAAGTGTAATAAAAATGGATATTGAGATATTGAAAATGAGGAGCTCAAATAGGAGGTTGGGAGAGAACTTAATTTTAAAAAATAATATTACTTGTGAAGATAAATTTATCCCTTGAAAAAATAACATTAAAATATTTATATTTTTTACTTTTGGAATCTAAAATGACACAATTATCTTTAAAACCTATTTAATTATATTTCATTTCATTACTATTTATTCACTAAGTAATGTTTTGGAACATTACATTATAAACTTCTCATTGTTTCCCAAACAAGATTATGGTATGCTAACATCCATTTCGTTTCGTTCAATTCCATTATAAACCATCATCTTCCACCACTCCAAACATAACCTTAATGTTTTTTGTGAAATTAAATATATTTTTTTTCACATTTTATTATTACAGTGAACTTTATTTATATTAAAAAATCTCAAATTTTAATATAGATAATTTAAAATGTTGACCAGAATTTGGGATCTATAACCATTTGATTCAGAATTCAATGTGATTTTCGTCCCGATTAAAAAATCGATTAGGATTTGAGATGAAATAATCGTCTCAAATCACAACCGGGATGGATGATACGAGACTATATAGGAATAAAATATTTCGATTGTCATCCCTATCTCATTTCTTACCTTAAGAATCAAAATATTTATAGCAATATCTCATGTATATAAGATTTAGCTTAATTTTAAAGTATTATATGAGTTTTGCTTAATTTCACCAAACACATCCCCTTTGTAAAATACATAGTTATTATGAAATGTAAATATATATAATTAAATGTTTACAATTCATTCAAAACCGTCTGGGTGGTGTAGTTGGTTATCACGCTAGTCTCACACACTAGAGGTCCCCGGTTCGAACCCGGGCTCAGACAACAATTATTTTGTTTTTTCATTTCTTTTCAAAATATTTTATTTTATTATATTTTAACATTGTTAACGTCAAATCTCCACCCACCTTCCATTTTCCCACTCTCAAGGAAGCAAAAGTCAACTTAAAGATTTTAGTTATTTACTATTTTATTTTTATGTTATGATTTTTTTTTTTTTATTTTTAAATAAATTACCCAAACACATCACGAGATGATGCGTAATTTTGTAATTTATTTATTTTGTTTATTTGTATCACGTTTTAGGGACCATGTCAATGAAATCAAATAAATTTTAGATATTATGATATTATCTAACTAAATAGTGATATGTAATTAGTGATAGTAATTTTTTATGTCTCGTTTCAATGGAAAATTTGAGATATAATTTTTTTATCTTGATTTAAAAATTGGACATGACAAATAAAAAGTATTTAAATTTTTAATGCGACAAAATTTAACGAGATGAGACGAAATAAAAATGATTATTTAATGACATGATTAAAATGGACAAATATCGTGTCATTACTATCCCTAGTACAAAAAACCAGCGCACAATTTTTTTTAAAAGAAATATGTAATAATCTATAGGAAAAATGGTAACCAAACTCGTTCTTATTGGATATTCAAAATATCTAAATCAATTAAATCATATAATGTTTATTCAAAAGTTTTTGTATTCTAGGCATAGAAATTTTTGTCACTAACTATATATATTTTTTTTTTTAAAATAACAGTTAATTTTTTTTTATTTATGTTCTTAATTGAGTGATATATCAAATAAAATTAATCGAAAATCAGTCACCCACGAACTTGGAGGCATTGCTGTAATATTGTAAAATACACTTAGGTTTTGTTTGGTGTTGCGATTAAAAAAAGTATGTTGTACAGACAATGACTTATAAACGGTGTTATATAAATTTGTTTTATGATAAAAAAATAATTGCAATGTGGTTTTATAATATTTTGATGGTGGGGAAAAAATAAAAATTTTAACTTTTGCAAAACTCAATTTTTAAAAGAAATCTCGATTGATAATTGTAATTTTACTTAAAAATTGTGTTCGGACCAAAACACATTATTGTCACCTCAGCACAGGTCAAAGCGCAATGCAAAACAGAGTCTTAATAAAATTTATCCTAATTTTTTCTATTACGTTATTCTCCTATTTTAGAATAATCTTTCCTTATCACGACATAACAAACAACTTAGAGAAGCTACACAAAACTCTTTAAATATTATTTAATTATTTAATTGAAGAGCCACATCATTAAAATTGGTTTCAAAGAAATACCAATTGAGATTCTTCAAATTGAATTTTACTTCTCACTCTTCAATATTGAAGAGTGACTTATCTTCATTCAAATATTATTATATAATATTTTATCTCTCTTTCTAAATTGAGGTTCTTGTGGCAATTTATTAAAAATTAAGCCTTTTACGATACCATTCCACCTTAATTTAAACGTGAATCCATTCAAGATAATTTAATATCTGGAAATCCATTCAAGATAATTTAATATCTGGAAATCCATTCAAGATAATTTCCAACTCAAACACAATTTACAGCTTCACCACGACCGTTGTTTCTTCAAAAGATTCAATACAATCAGAAGAAAAACTTGCACATACCCATAAAAATCTAACCACATGCTGAAACTCTGATTTATAACTCAAAGGGCATTTCAGTTTTTTTGTTAGGTTATATTTAGTGTTGTGATTAAAAAAAATATGGTAAATTAATGGGTTTGTAAACCGTGTTTTTATAATTTTGATTTATATTAAAAAAATTAAATTTTTATGAGCTTTTCTAATATTTTAATAGTAGGTAAAAAGATAAAAACTTTAACTTTTATTAAATATAATTTTTGAAAGAAATCTTAATCAATAATAGTAAATTTTTATCATTAATTAAACACTTAAAAATTAATTTTTAACTAAAAATGATTTTTTTTTTATTTCGTCACAAGTCAAATCACAATACCTAATATAAATTTATTCTTATGTTTGATTTTTCGTCTTTTGGAAAAACTTTTATAATTACATCCCCATTGAGTGGGCATATTTGTTTTTTCACAGCATAAAGCTAAACTTGTTTTTCTACATACCATTTGGAGGTATTGGTTGTTCTTCATTAATCCTAGGTATAAATTGGCTTGACCAACTTTGTCTATTAGAGGGTTTATTTTTATAAAGCATTCCAGGCATAGCTTGATCGCTTTGTGATGCTCTAATTATGGTAGTTTGATCAATTAATTTAATTCGGCATACTCTTTTTGAATATCCCATTTTTCTATTGGATTTTCTCCATAATTTTTAGCAATTGCCTTTTTAACATCTTCTAAAGTTAAGGTTGTTTCTTCTAAGCAGTTTATTATTGTCTACATTTATAGCTTATATAGTAAATTAGTAATTAATAAAATAGTAATTTATTATAGTTTAATTATTAATATATGATTAATTATCGATTTATAATTAATTGATAATAATTGACTTTTATATTAATTTAGTAATTTAATAAAAAAAAAATAAGTTCTAAATTAATTTCACTTTTCTTTATTTCAGCTTTCTTTTGGGATAAAATTATACCATTGGTTTTACATATAATAGAAAATTCCTTTAGATGTTCTATATGTTTTTCATATGTCTCAGAAATTTGATTGTAAATCAGGCTTTTGGCAAATAAAGTTAACTAAACTTCAAAAAGAAGTAAAGCCCTAATTAAATTAAGAATGAACAACCAATTGCTGTTGAAATATAAGCTACCAAAAAGGAAGTTTTGATGACTGGATTTTACATGTAGTAGTGATATGGAAATTTTGAGATATATTTTTTTATCTTGATTTAAAAATTGTACATGACAAATAAAAAGTATTTAAATTTTTAATGGGACAAAATTTAATGAGATGAGACGAAATAAAAATGATTATTTAATGACATGATTAGAATGGACAAATATCGTGTCATTACTATCCCTAGTACAAAAAACGAGTCACAATTTTTTTAAAAGAAATATTTAATAATCTATAGGAAAAATGATAACCAAACTCGTTCTTATTGGATATTCAAAATATCTAAATCAATTAAATCATATAATGTTTATTCAAAAGTTTTTGTATTCTAGGCATAGAAATTTTTGTCACTAACTATTTTTTTTTTTTAAAATAACAGAGTTAATTTTTTTTTTTTTATGTTCTTAATTGAGTGATATATCAAATAAAATTAATCGAAAATCAGTCACCCACGAACTTGGAGGCATTACTGTAATATTGTAAAATAAACTTAGGTTTTGTTTGGTGTTGCGATTAAAAAAAGTGTGTTGTACAGACAATGACTTATAAACGGTGTTATATAAATTTGTTTTATGATAAAAAAAATAATTGCAATGTGGTTTTATAATATTTTTGATGGTGGGAAAAAATAAAAATTTTAACTTTTACAAAACTCAGTTTTTAAAAGAAATCGCGATTGATAATTGTAATTTTACTTAAAAATTGTGTTCTGACTAAAACACAGTATTGTCACCTCAGCACAGGTCAAAGCGCAATGCCAAACAGAGCCTTAATAAAATTTATCCTAATTTTTTTTATTACATTATTCTCCTATTTTAGAATAATCTTTCCTTATCACGACATAACAAACAACTTAGAGAAGCTACATAAAACTCTTTAAATATTATTTAATTATTAAATTGAAGAGCCACATCATTAAAATTGGTTTCAAAGAAATACCAATTGAGATTCTTCAAATTGAATTTTACTTCTCACTCTTCAATATTGAAGAGTGACTTATCTTCATTCAAATATTATTATATAATATTTTATCTCTCTTTACTTTATTATAGTGGTGGTGGTTAGACTTACTTATAAATATTTATATATTAAAATAATATAAATAAAGTAAATATCATTTAATTTGATTTAAATAATATAAATTTATTTACATTATCTATTTTCTATTAGTATAATATAATTTTTTTATATACATAACCATCATTACTTATAATTATTTTTATATAAAAATCATATAACTAAAGTGATCATATTCAATTTGATTAAAATAATATAACATTAATTTTATTTGAAGAGTCTTTTGGAAAATAGTTTATTTTTTCACTTTTTAATTTGCTAAATATGTAATCAAATAAGTATAGTCCCCAAGAGACGTAACTTAGTGGTGCATGACTCAAGATCTCACATTAAGGTATTGTGTTCGAATCCATGAAATGTGTTTCTTGTGAGAGCCTGAGACAATCAGAGATTATCTACTCCTCTTAAACTCGAAAGTGGTGGTTTGACGGCGGAAAATTCCATCAATTCTAAAAAAAATAAAAAATCGAATAGGTATATGAAGAGTAAAATTTGAAGAGGCTTTTGGAGAGCGGAGTTGCCCTTACACGCAAACTACTCTATTATTTTTTTTAAAAAAATACCAAGGGTAATTATGTAAATACATTAATTTCACCTTGTCCAAAAGCATTTTAATTAATTAATTTATTAAATTTTCATTTTTATGCTCTCTTTTGCCACCAGAAAAAACCCGTCGCTGACGTTGAGAATTTCTCCCACTAAGAGCGAGCGAGAGAGAAAATTTAACAAATTTACATTTTTTTTAAATGAAAATTTGAAATTAGGGTTTTAAAAATTTAAAGAAATGAATTTTCAGTAAATGAATTCTTGATCTCTCTCTCTCGCTATTTTTTTTTTCGAGTCCTTAACAATTAATTAAAATTCAATGGGTGACCAATCAGACGCGTCGCCACTGATCCCACCGTCACCGATCACCGAGCCCAGTGAAATCGACCTCGAAGCCGGCCCCGGTGAACAAATTCAGTGCCGTATTTGCCTTGAAACTGACGGTAATTGTAGTGAAATTAAATTACTCAGTTTTGTAATTTTTTTTAAAAAAAAAAAATTAGTCAACATTTACTCTGTTTTTGTTTAGTTATGTTTTTATTTGGCATACGAGTGAATTAGTTGCTTTATTTTTCAAATTCGAGAAAGAAAAAGGAGAATTAACTGAAATTAGAAGAGAAATGGGCGTCTTGATTGGGAAGCTTATGCAAAAAAAAAAAAAATAATAAAATAATAATAATAATAATGAATAAAAAATAATAATGATGAAACAAATAAATGGGCTCAACAAATGGGTTAGTTTGGGGATGCCTATGTTTAATAAAAAGAAAAAAAAAATAAAAATTAGGCTCTCTTTGTTTATTTTTGTTGGTTTTATGAAGATGTAAAGTGAAGTCAACTACTGGAAGTGCTTCTTTAGTCCCAAAAAGTGCTTTTTGCATTTCAGTCAATTAATCAATAATAAGCAAATAAACTAACATTTTAGCTATCTGGAACAGACAAAAGCACTCTTAGACACACTTATGTTATGCAGTTGTGGTGTTTTGTTCGTAGTTTAGTTCAGAAATTACTTGTCACTTTGATGAGCCATTGTTGGGTGAATACCAATGTTATCTGGCTGTTATAGAGTGATATCATCTGTTGATTTTATTTTGTTATAAGTTCCTTTATTTCGCCTTCTGAGTAGAACAAACATGTTAATGATATCATTTTTGTAATTGCATGTGCATTTTCTTCAGGTAGGGATTTTATTGCACCTTGCAAGTGCAAAGGAACATCAAAGTATGTACACCGAGAATGTTTGGATCATTGGCGAGCTGTAAGGGTATTGATGCCATCTCCATTTTCTGATTTATATATCTAGAACCAATCACAGGAAGAGCAGTTTATAGTTTCTGTGTGATCTCAGTGATCTTCGCATTGCTAGAAGTTGATTTATTAGAGTCTGTAACTGGTGTTATATAAAAGTATATCATGCAATTAGTGTTGTTATTTGTGGAGACACTCTAAAGTTTATTGGTTATGTACTATATAATCATTTGAAGTTTAAAGTTTCTTGGTTATGTACTTGTTTGCTTGCTTCATATGTGATTTTTACAGCCTTTCCATCCAGTTTGTGTTGTTATGAGGTGAAATTCTATCTTTTATGTTTCAGAGTTTCTCCTTTCTAGCAGTCTCTGTGTGGTAATATCATTTTCGTCCTTTTAAGAATTACGACTTATGGACCTTTTTGGATTTTACCAAGTAATTCCTTTTTTGGGAATACTTTTCCGGTCTTAAGCTGCTTTATGGATCTTGCTTTTATCTGGTTATGTATACACCTGTATACAGGGCATGGTTCTTTTTGTGTTCTATTTTTATCTTTAATTTTATTTATTTTTTTATTTACAGGAAGGGTTTGCATTTGCTCATTGCACAACCTGTAAAGCCCCTTATCATTTGAGAGTTCATGTTGCTGCTGATAGGCGATGGAGAACCTTGAAATTTCGGTTCTTTGTGACAAGGGACATCGTAACTATATTTCTCGCTGCTCAACTTGTGAGTTGTTGGTGCTTGAATCTTAGTTGTTTTCTTGCAATTTTTGTTATTTCATAATGACTAATATGTTCTTCTCTAGGAGTCTCATTTCCTTTTTCTTTTTCCTTTTTGTGTGCGTGTGTGTGTTCATTGTGTTCAGGTAATTGCTTCATTGACATATTTGGTGTATTTAGTTGATAGCTATCAGCAGTCCTGGTTGCGTCTGGCATGGGGTTTTGATAGTGAGCTCAGTTTCTACTACATATGTGGTAAAAATCTCAATACCCTCAAATGACAATGATTGTGGATGCTTTGATATGCTACTGATATACAGTGCTGGTCCTCATTTATTGTGAATTTGCTGTAGGACACTTTTTATTGCAGGTTCTTTATTATGTTTGTGGCTACATACTTTAGCTAGATCACTACGTTTCTTATGTCTAGTTAACAATGACATAGAATGATTCCCTTAGGGCGTGCTTGGTTTGCAATTTTTTGGAGAATGGATGGAGAATGAGTAAGGGAATAGTCATTCCCTTGCTTGGTTTGTATTTTTTAAGGGTGAATAGGCATGATCATTCTCCCCTCATTCACCCTCAATTCTCCATAATCCATTCTCCTTTAAAACATGAGAATAGTCAAACTCACATGTGGAGAATCATGCCCAAATGTGTAAAGTCAAATTTATCCTTAATGAAAATGAAGGTCAACCATTAGATGAAATAAATATTAACTATTGGATTAAAAATCTAAACTATTTATTCACCTTCTATCCTTTTATTTCACTTTAAAAATTCAAAAGTTGTAGACCCGTAAATTTCCTCTTGTTCTTCTCTCAAGTCTCAAACACTGGTTTTGGTTCTTCGTCTATTACTTGGCATCACACCATCTTCAATTCTTCAGCATTTCATAGATCCATGTCTCGGTTCTTCTCTCAAAAAATAGTTAAGGATAGATATAATGGCGTTGCTTTCTCAGGTCGAGAGAAGAGCGATGACATACCTTGAGTACTCTTCCGATTCTTGTACATTCACGATAATATTTTTTTATCAATAATAAATCATAGATTTTCATCCAGGGTTATTAATGGTATTGCATGTAATATGTTTAATTTAAAACTCAAATTCATGGTCCATGGATAATTTAAACCAAATAAGATAATTTGTATTCTCCGCCCAACCTCATTCTCCACTCAGGCTCAATGCCAGACTTGCCTCATTCCCACATCAAAAAAGGGAACCAAGCACACCTTTAATGTTTTGGGATGAAATTTTTTGTAATGTTGTGATGATGTTGTCTGTCATTTTTTGGTATGCTTTTCTTGCAATAGGGCAATTCCAGGTCTGAAACTGAGAGTTAGATTAATAAAGTTTTATGCAGAGCAGGCTGAATAACATCACTCAACTTTGTGAGGTTTTAGATTTGTGTAATTTTGTCATTTCTTCGGCTGGAAAAAAGGTGTAATGTCTTAACTGTCTAACAACTTTACAATACTCACTTTGACAAAAGTTGTTGACAGAAAGAAATGGCATGTGTTGGTTAGATGTTGATAACTCAGTGCTTTAATCTTTAGTTGACTTCATTTTTGCTGACAATGCGATTGCTTTTGGGTGATAAAGGTTCCGTCTTTTTTCTGGTATTTTTGGTTTGTTGAATACTTTTTTTTGAAATCTTGAGTTAACATACTTTATGTTGTGCCAATGCTATCGGAAGCTTTCTTGCTTTAGCGATGGCGAAGCCAGTAGAGGCTTACAAATTCCAAGGCCACATAATAAACATGCAATATATCACCTATTGACATTTAGGGTTACTTCAGAGGAGCTTTTTATAGGATCTATTTTGATCTGTAATTCTGGAATAATTTAGAGTCTGTAAATAATTTTGTAAAAACGTCATAGGTCAACTAAATTATGCAAATGCTGTTATTTTGGTGGCAAAACATTTACTCAATTGCAATTGGAGACAGAGGCTAAGTCGACATCCGAATGAATTTTAGGAACGTGTAGGATTGAGATTCAAATGGTATAATGACTTTTATGTGAATCTGAAACTTTGGTGTTTGTGTGCCAAAATGCTGTGACCAGTTTTGTGGCTGTGGCTGGTTGGCAAAAATCTTGATTATCTTTCACTTTGCGAGGAGTATTATATCCACTGGTGCAGATGGCATGTCCATGCTTCTGAGCTGTAATACTTGATGTTTCAGATACATGTTTTGACCCTTGTTTATATCTTCTGCCATAGTAGTCAAAGCTTTTTTTACATTTGTATTTTTTTTTATTTTTTTATTTTTTATTTTTTATTTTTTTACTGCAGGAGCACTGTTATTTTTTGCTTTGTTGGGTTTATCTGGATGCTTCATAACTTGTTATGACCGAAGAGTGCGGAATGATTTGGCTCAACCTTGTCGAGAATTATGTCTTTGTTGCTGTCAGCCCGGGTATAACTCTACTCTATTTTTGCAGTCATGGACAAAATTGATGCATATGAGATGGTTCTTATTTAAAGCCTGTTGTATGGGGATCCTCATAGCAATTACTATTAATAATTGTTGGTTCTTTTATATGTTCATGTTAATATTCTGCAGAGGGATTAAGAACCAATGCCATTTTGTTCTTTTTAGAAAATAGGTGCACAATTGTTTAAAAATTTGTGAATTTGAATTCATTACAGACTGAACTTCTTAATTCTGAGAGCTTTCACCTCTCCTTGGAAGTTTCTTGGGCAGACTTGTGCTAGTTGATTCCTATTTTGTGGAAATAGCTACTCATGATAGTGACATATATAAAAACATTATGTTAAAGTAGATATTGATTAGAGATGAATAGAATACCGCAATAAAGTAGTTTGTCGTAAGGTAGGTTCGTATAGTTGACACCATGAGAAAGTATGCCAACATCTGGCAAGAGACAACTTGGCTTGACAAACAAAATAGTGTAAAATATGGAGGATAGTTCCTTTATATTAAAGAAAAATTGTTAGTTACAAATCACTTGTAATTTTTTTCTTTATTTAAACATATAAACACATGAATTATGCTTATTATAGGAAATGTAAAATACTTGTATCTTGTGTGATTATCAGGAGAAACTGAAAGCAAATTGATCATCAACTTATTGTTTTCTTTTCATTATGTTATGATTGCAGAATATGTGCAGACTGTCATTTACCTGGAACTCTTTGTATGTGGACCGACTGTACCACATGCTTTGAGAGTTGTGCAAGTACAGCCGGTGAATGCGGATGCTTGGGCGGTGCTGGTGAAGCAGGGCTGCCTCTATTATTCATAATGGCTTTGATTGTGCTGGGACTGTTTACTGTGATTGGCATATTCTACAGTGTTTTGGTGGCTACAATGGTTGGACAACGGATTTGGCAGCGACATTATCATATACTTGCAAAACGGATGCTAACAAAAGTAAGCTGGGTGATAATGATGTTATTTTTTCCTCTTTATTTCAGCATTATAAAAAATCACCAAATTTTTGTTCATTAACTTTCTAGCTTTAACTGAGTCACTGAAAATAGTTTTGTTCTAGGGGTTTGGCCTGTTAAGGGTTTAGCAGAATCCAGTAATAATACCACATTTAGAAAAAGCAACTGAAAATTATGACCAAAATATTTTAACTTAACCTTGTTTATGATGAATGATGGTTTAATTGATACACCAATGGGATTCGAGGGCAGATGTTTAAAGTGGCAATAAAATTTCATATGTTGTGACAAAAATGTCGAGTGAAGTGATCTATGCATATATCTTGTCCCGACACTGCGTTCATTTATTGATCCTTTGAAATTTGCCGTCATTGCATATTTTAGTTCTATTTGGTTTTTTTGTGAATCTGCTGTGATGTGCTCTTCCAGGAATATGTGGTTGAGGATGTTGATGGCGAGATGACAGGATCTGATTGGTCTCCGCCACCTCTGCCACCTGAGCATGTTCACCAGCTCAAATCACTGGGTCTCCTATAAATTTGAAAGAGTTCAGTCTTGATTTCCGAGAATAAGATACTGCAAAGATGGACCGACTGTCGAAAAAACGAGTCATACAGTTTCCAGAAGAAAATTTTCCTTCGCTTCTGTTTTATCCACGCTCCTGTAAGTTTCACCTAACTCTTCCATAATTGCAAGGAAACCGGGATAGATAATTGTGATAACTGACAACTGATATATTTGATGCTATCTCATGTTGTGTGAAAGATTAAACCTTACATCAATCACGTTAGGTTGTTGTATGTAAATTCATGTATCTACATGTTCAATTTGGTTAAATTTCTCTCTCCATTATTTTGCTTCATATACAACTTTCTATATTCGTATGTATGTATTTAAGGCGCGAGGCGGACGTTTTAATTCGAACTCTAAAAAAAAAAATGATAACTTAGGAAAGGATGATTCTCATTTCAGTTCATTTTGATTCCGTTTCATTTTGATTTCAACCAATTTCGATTGTGAATGTTTAAACGCACATTGAGAGTAAGAGAGTACATGTATGCGACCAAAGTTCAAAAATAATGATAACGTCTTAAGACAGTCGTCCTTTAAGGCGCGAGGCGGACATTTTATTCCGAACTCCAAAAAAAAATTATAACTTGAGGAAAGGATGATTCTCATTTTAGTTCATTTTGATTTCGTTTCATTTTGATTTCAGCCAATTTCGATTGTGAATGCTTAAACGCACATTGAGAGTAAGAGAGTACATGTATGCGACCAAAGTTCAAAAATAATGATAACGTCTCAAAACGGTCGTCCTTTAAGGCGCGAGGCGGACGCTTTAATCCAAACTCCAAAAAAAAATTATAACTTGAGGAAAAGATGATTCTCATTTCAGTTCATTTTGATTTCAGCCAATTTCGATTGTGAATGCTTAAACGCACATTGAGAGTAAGAGAGTACATGTATGCGACCAAAGTTCAAAAATAATGATAACGTCTCAAGACGATCGTCCTTTACGGCGCGAGGCGGACACTTTAATCTGAACTCCAAAAAAAAATTATAACTTGAGGAAAGGATGATTCTCATTTCAGTTCATTTTGATTCATTTTCATTTTGATTACAGCCAATTTCGATTGTGAATGCTTAAACGCACATTGAGAGTAAGAGAGTACATGTATGCGACCAAAGTTCAAAAATAATGATAACGTCTCAAGATGGTCGTCCTTTAAGGCGCGAGGCGGACACTTTAATCCGAACTCCAAAAAAAAAATGATAACTTGAGGAAAAGATGATTCTCATTTCAGTTCATTTTGATTCCGTTTCATTTTGATTTCAGTCAATTTCAATTGTGAATCCTTAAACGCACATTGAGAGTAAGAGAGTACATGTATGGTAATAAAATGAAAAGACAAGTGAAAACATGCTTTTTATTTTATTTTACATCTCCTATTTATTTCATTCTACAAAGCAAAACTCAACAACAAAGGTCAAAATTTTAATCCAACTCTCTCTCTCCCCCTCTATCTACAGGCTTTTGTACCTATTTTTTTTTTTAATTTTTAATTTTTAATTTTTATTTTTTGCATCACCTCTTCGTTGATGTGGGGTGGCAGATGAAACGGGTTGAAGCACAAAATCTGCCAGAGGCGGTCGCTTCCAAGCGCCAACGGCGCAAGGTGGTGATGTGGCACCTCCCGATGCTCCTCTGAGCGTTTTTTAATCAATGTTCTCGATTTTTATTAAATTTTACTAGGATTAGAACTCCGTGATTTTGAAAATTGTTTTACTTGCTCTTGTTCATGTGCTTCTAAGGAGGTGGTATATCATGTGCCGGATGTATATACTATCTCTCTCACAGCAACTGGGTCTCACACAGTTGTGAGACCCAGCGTGTGAGACTTAGCTGTTGTGAGAGAGATGACATATATACCGGCACATAATATAATTTTTCGCTTCTGAGAATAGGAAACCTCAACTTGGATTGATATTTTGAGTCTTTGCTTGCAAGTTGCAGCCTTGAGTGGTTTTCTTTTTCATCATCTATTTTTCATCTGGGGCTTTGAAGTGGTGTAATTCACAATGACCGCTAAGGGCAAAATGGTCATTTGAGTGTGAAGATGGAGCCGCAGACAAAGTTTCCAATTGCTCTCTGTGTTCTTGAGGTTGATGATGATGACACAGTTTACATAATTAAGTATATAAGCTTTAATTAATTTTTGACTTTTAAACCTCCAAATTGAACATGCGAAATTGCGTGACGCATGTTCCGAATCTTTTAACGTTATTGTGTTCGGTTTTGAAATCATTACAATAACATATGACAATATCATTCTTCCGCCACGTTTTCAATAGAGATGATAGTAATTTTTTTATTAATAAGAAATTTACCTGTAATTCACTGAATATAAAACTACATGACAGTTGTTATTCTAATAATTTATTTACATTATCAAAGCTTGGATTAAATCGAAAATTGAAAGTCTTAACTTAAGGTAGGGGTGGCAATTTGGGTCAGGATTCGTTTATTCGTTCGATTCGATTCGCTTTAAAGCGAATACGGGTTTGAAAAAATGGATTCGTTTAATAAATGGGTCAATTCGATTCGATTCGTTATTAAACGAATCGAATACGAATTTAAGCTCATTGATTCGTTTATTCATTTAGAATTCGTTTAATTATTTTAATTTACTAGTTCTTGTTAATTTTCAATTAAGATTCGAGAAATTATAACTAATTATCATAGAAAAAGTAATATTTTCGATATTTGGTGATGTCTTTTTATTAAATATATTAATCACATATATATATATATATAGATATATATATATATATATATATTTATGAAGAATTAATGTAAATCAAGTGTGGTAAATTATTTTATTAAATAATATCATTGACTAAACGAATAAATGAATATTCGTATTCGATAGGATTCGTTTAATAAACGAATCGAATACGAATCCATCACATTTTGATTCGATTCGTTTAAGATTCGATACAAATTCGATTCGTTGATTCGTTTTGCCACCCCTAACTGAAGGGCTCTTAAAGTCACAAAAGTAGCTCCAAAAAAGCAGCTGTTAGTTCATCTGCAGCCTCCATCACTTCAACTTCTGCACCTACCAATTTGTAGATATTGAAGAATGAAGACAAGTCACTGGAAATAAAATTAATTTTTGCATTTACTTTTCTATATTTCTTTCTTTGTTTTGTTTTTTTTTTAAAAAAAAAATTAATTAGATGATGCCTTGGCCCCTTTAGGATTTTTAATTTTTTTTAAAATATATATTTCCTTGAAGTAAAATATGCAAGAACCTTAAATGTTTATCTTTAGCTTGTCTCATTATATTTGCTAATGAGGCTAATTAATGTACATATTTTAAGTGGCCATTTTGAGGGATTAATTAATTTTGGATTATATACCCACATAAAATAAATATTTCCAAAAAATCTCAACAAATGATTTTTTTCAATGTAATCAAACCAAAAGAGACTTATTTTATAAGCAAACATTGGCAAAGAAAACTAACAAAGTAGTGAATTTTTCATACACACTAATCAAACCCCACATCAATAATCAAAATAATAATAATAACTAAGAACCCTAAAAAATATACCCCCAAAAAAATCAGAAAATATACTCCAATCCTTCTTTAATTAGACCTCAAAATAAATTTTAAAAAACAAAAGAGTAAATTTAAAATTAAATAACCTAAAATTCAGAAAAATCTATGGACACTAGAGCCATGTAATACAGAAATCATAAAAATCATATCCTCATCACTTGCATCATTATCAAGATGTAGCAAATTTTGCTGCTGCTGTTTATATTTTGCAACAACTTCATCAGGCAACACTTTTGTTCTACAAAGAGGGCATGTAGCAGCCAAATATTGTAGCAACCATTTATCTAAACAATCTTTATGAAATGTATGCTTACATTTCTGAAGGATCCTGACTTTTTCGTCATCCTCGAAATCCGATAAACAAACTGCACATTCTTTTGATTCTGATTCTGATTCCGATTCCGATGACGGTGGTTTCTTATTCAGATTGTTATTTTTCTGGTAACAAGTTGTTGGATTCTTTTCTTCAATCAAATTGAGGTACTGGGATGTTGTGATTATGTGATTTTTGGTTTTGTATAAGGTTCTTGTGAAGGATCGGATTAGGAATATAAGTTCAACAAATAAAAGAGTGAAGAAAATTATTGTTATGGTGTAAATATGAGATAAGAATTTAGAGAGAGTTGCTGCCATGGCTGCTAGTGCTAGCTGATAAAAGCAAAAAAAAAAGGTAGATATGTATGTGGTATAATTAAATGAAACTTCTTATATTGTATAATTTTATTTTTACTTTTTTAATGGATTTATATGTTTGGACTTTCAAGTTTTATGAATAATAAAAATTGGGAAATGATCAAATATAGCTTAAAAAAAATAAAATTTAGTAATCCATGAATGTCAAAGAGTCAAAATTGATCCAAACAAAAAAAAACAATTTTGTAATCTGTGATATGATTAATTTTACCTACTCCGTTTAAGTCCCGAGTGGTTTGACGGCTGTTTCCAATGATTCTAAAAAAAAAAGATCAAATATAGTTTTATGAATAATAAAAGTAGATAATTGAATTTGTTGAAATTTTCACTAAATATTTAGTAATCCATGAATGTCAAAGAGTCAAAATTGATCTTCATTAATCTAATCAAATTAATTAATGAAAATATTGAAATCTGTATTATTATTATTTTTTTGTCCTTTAAACCAATAGATTAGCTTGGATATTAAAAATAAATATGAATTTGTTTGTACAAGTAAAAGATGAATGAAAATTTGTTACAAGTCAAAATTAGTGGGCCGGCAAAGCAGCCTTTTTTTATTTGTACTGCTATCTTCTTTTAGTTTTTATGCGGGTTAGTAAATACTATTATACTAAGAGTTAGGGGTGGGCAAAAAAACCGACCGAACCGAATCAAATAGTAAACCAAACCAAACCGAATCGAATTTACGGTTTTTTTTCTAACGGTTTTTGTTTGCGGTTCGGATTGGCTCACCCCAAACGGTTTACGTTTCGGTTTAGGAGCTAATCCGAACCGCACCTGTTAAACCAAACCGAACCGTTATAATTAAAAAAATTATATATTTTTATAAAAAAATTTGTATTTGTATTTTTCTTTTAATTTTATTCTATGTTTTCTTTTTATTAGTATGTTAATACTTTTATTCTTAAATTTTTTGTTAATTAATTTATTTGTTAATACTTTTATTCTTCAATTTATTTGTTAATACTTTCATTCTTAAATTTTTTTTGTTTTATGGTAGCATCATTATTCTTGAAAGTAAGATGTTGGATTTGTCTCTTAATTAGAATGATTGTAACATCATTATTCGATGTAATTTTTAAAAATACAATAATTAATTCTGCCTCATTTTTCAATCTTTTATGGAGTGCATGTGTTCCCTGGAGTCACAGCTTACACCCTATCACTCCATACTATTTGTTTGATAGACTAGTTTTTTTTTTTTTTTTTTTTTTTTGTCTTCACTTAAGTGGATGCAAATTTATTTTAAATATAATAATCCGTAAAACCGAACCGAACCAATCCGTAAACCGCTGGTTTAAAAAATTTCCAATCTGAACCAATCCGTTATTTAATGGTTTGGTTTGAGAGGTAAAAAATCTGAACTGTAAAATATGATTTAGTTCGGTTTTTAGCAAAAACGAACCAAACCGAACCGCGCCCACCCCTACTAAGAGTAAGGTAGTTTGGTCCGGGGATTTTTTTTTAGGGTTTGGATTTGAGTAAAAAAGTCCGAGCTTGATAATTCGAGTTCGATTTTTATTAATAAGAAATATTTTTTTTTAATTATATAAATTAATTTTTAGTTTTAAATACATACATTTATAATTAAAATTTTAAAGTTTAATATAAAAAACACTAAAAATATAATTTTTTTTTTCATTTTTAAGTATTGAAAAATTCAAAAAATAATTAATTTTTTTAAAAATAAAAATTATTTTATAAAAAGCCCGGCCCGGCTCGACATCTTTTGGGCCTTGATCGGGCATCGCAAAGCCTAGGCCCGACCCGATATTTTGCTACACATAACTGAGAGTATAAAATATATCTTATAAATTGGGGAATAAAAATTTAAGTATAAGCTAGAATAGAAAATATACTCGTGAGATTCTAATTTTGTAAGAGTATAAGTTAACGTTGACGCTAGCGTTAATTATGTGTTTGGTATAACATATCAACGCCATCTTATATATTAGCTTATAAGCTTACCAAATTCTACACGAAATGGTCTTTAATTTAATGTTATAGTTTAACCATATTTTAATTATTATTATTATTTATTAATAATTACAATGTAAATTTTATAATTAGGAAAGAATCCAATTCATATTAAATGGAGGTTATATGAATCTGTTGTATTTTATCTGGAATTATTAATGACCGTTTTAAATCACAAATTTAAATTAAATATCTTACCTTTAAAATAAAATTTGCCACATTATTGATCAAATTTGGCATTAATCACTAGTAACCATGATAATCACACTGGAGTGGTTTTGGGAACAATCCACATAAACAACCGATTAAAATTCTAAATTTAGGTTAAAATTAGAGATCTCAAATTTAAAAAAAAAAATTAATACACTTTTTTTTTTTTTAATACACATTGCAATAAGAAAGCCAAAAAAATTCTCTTCATCAATATGGAACCATATTTTTTTAAAAAATTCATCTAAAATTTTCAAAATTCAGGGCCACTCCTGATTACAATAAGAGGAAAAAAAAGATTAAACACAATTATTTTTTTTGATCATTAAAGTGCTTAAGAGTTGTCTGAAAAAAAAAGATTAAACACATTCTTCATCCATCATTGAATGTTCATCATATTTTTTATCCTTTGATTTGAGAAAAAAAAAGGATTATTTATGTTTAGATTTTACTCTCATAAATTATGACATACTTCAATTTAATTTTATCACAATTACACATTTTATGTTTAAAAAATTAATGATTTTGTTCACATTTTACAGTGCCAAAACTTTTGCCTCCAAGGATGTTGTCTAATTAATTTTTAAGCCTATTAATAAAAAGTTTGTTACTTGAATTGGAATTTTGAAGACAGTAATAGATTAAAAAATATATTTGAACTTATCCATTTTTTTACATTAAAAAAATAGTGCCAAACTTTTACAAATGCAACCCATTGAATACACTTTCCGTTGTATATATTGGGTAAATATTGTGATTATGAGAGTCAACGATGTTTATACGAATAAGTCTCAAATTAAATTTTTGGTAAAATTATTATATGGATCACTCGACCAATATTATTATGTGTCGCATAGATTGACATTTGATGTCAATAGAATGGATGACGAGTCTCATATCATAAGGACATAAATAACAGATGTCTTTATTAGTAGAATGAAATATCGAATTCGACCACAGAAGCTTAAGATCGCATGATACTATTATCTAAGGTCATTGATCTTTGTAATAATACATTAGTGTCGTTATATCCTCTGACCTGAGATCACATATTGACTTGTACGATAGTACTAATGATTCACTAGTATATCATCATTCGACTAGTCACGTCCTATGAATAAATGCTAGATGATTTTGAGATAATAACGTACGAAGTCATGTATGCTTCAAGAAGGGATCTAATAGCTTTGATAATAAAAGTTAGATATGTTCCTAGGAAACTCAAAGATGTGGATACAAGTCTTTGGCCAAAGCAGTCGATATCTTAGAGATATCAAATGCACAAGATCAAGTTTTGAAATATATCAAGTGGTAATGATTTGACCTAACCACGATCCCAGACTCGATAAGAAACATAAATATCGGAAGGGAATAGGATGACATGCTTGAAGTGTATTCTAACAGGTTCATATATTTTCTCACTTCATTCATTGGATATGGGTCATTGCATGCTGTTATGCGTTTACCCATGATCTGTGGGATATCATATAAATGAAATATTAAAGACTTAATATCATCAGTTCATCACACTACTACTCGATAATAAACCTAGGACGATGACACAAATACAGTTCTCGTCTATGTTACAAATTTAAGGACATTTATTAAAAGTTAATAAGTAATTATTTTGACAATTAATATGACAAATTAGATTTTTCAATTAAAATTAGATTTCCTAATAAGATTATGACATTCAAAATATTTCAGAAATATTAATTCGATCAATAAACTCGAAATATAAAATAAAATTTAGATTTAATTATTTATATAAAAATTTGATATTTATATAAAATGAATTTAATTTTAATTAAAATTAATAAGTTAAGATCAATTAATTAATAGTTAATTAATTATTGTGCCAAATAAAATTTAATCTATTGGGTCCTAGTTTAGTGGGCTAGCACCCTAATTAGTTAAGTCCTAATTTAGATTAAATAATAAAGTATTATTTAGTTAAATTTCCTAATTCAATTTGGGCAAAATTTTTAAAGAGGCCATTTTTGATTTGAAGGGATCTTGGATTATCATTATTGTATTGGGATACAAACAAGACAAATCATATGCTATAAATATATGATATATCCGGCCAAGGGAAGTAAGTTTTTCTCCCCCGGCCGAATTCTTGTTCTCTCTCTCTCTCTCTCGTGTTGTTCCAAATTTATTTTAGGATTAATTTAAAGAAATATTATTTCTTTGATCTCTAATCTAGACGTCAACCAACTAAGAAAAAAATATTTTCTTTGTTCTCAAAGTGAGAGCGATTTATTCGTAGAAGGAATTTAGTATGCCAATTAAAGGTGCAATCCTTGACGCATTATTACAAGGAAAAATTCAAGAAAATAATAAACACATTAAGGTATGTTTTATTATTGTTGAGTTTTATTTATATTGATGAATAAAATTATTTGCATGTATATTTAAATTCATAATGATTAATTTTATTAGCATAGTTTCTTTACATCGAGAAGACATAACCACGATTCTTAAAGTGGTTTTGGAAAAAAAAAATTAAATTTCAGATACATGGATGCTTCCTCGCTACCCCCAAGACCTTGCTTACACACCCATACCCCCAATGTGCGGGATTGACTCGTTTTTAATAAGTTTAACCTTTTTATTTTGGATGAATATAAGAGTTTGATTTGTATCAAATTATATTTAAAACAATTAAATCATTTTGTGATTTGAACTGTTTAAAAATATATTTCATGTATAATTGGAATTCGAAAATACTAATCATTTTTAAACAAGGTTAAAACATGTGGTGTCTGTTGGAAAAATGCTTATGAGTAAGCATTTTGAGGCTCAATTTTAAGCATGATCCACTTCGTGTTAGTGGTTCTTATTGAATGATTCGGATACTCCTCCGTGAGTACTTCGAAATGGTATATTCATATGCTTAAAATGGTGCTTGGGTGAATGAGAAATTATTGCTCAAAGTTCAATTTTCTCTACAATTTTTCCAAGCCTTTTGTAATTCCATAACAACTAATTTAATTAGTTTGGTGGTTACAATTCCATAAGTGCTAATTAATTAGCTTGGTGGTTACATAGTTTAATTTCCATTAGTGCTAATTTAATTAGCTTAGTGGTTACAACAATGTGTAACATCTCCCATTATGAAATTTAATTGGCAAGTTAATTTCTATTAATTGAGATGTGTTTTCTTTTCCTATATAAACAACATCAGATCTTGTTTTCAAATATGAAATAGAAAATAGAGAAAGACATAGCACATACACGAAAGCTCTTTTTTCTTTGTTTTTGGAAGGGTTCAAGCACTTTTGTGGTTCGTTGGGAACGGGATTTGGTGGTGCCCATACTCGTTCGGGTTTTCCGTTGTATCCTGGGAAACAAACGTCCCAAGTTCTACTGCACCTACGGTAGGGGGCGAATTTGTTTTAAGGATATTGTTGTAATCAACAAGCCTCGGGAAAGTGAAGAAGGATCATCAATTTCAGGGTCTAACTTACAGCCTCTACCTCTACTGATCAACCTCTACCTCAGCACAACAGCCTCTACCTCTGCCTTCAGCCTCTGCTGTCAGCCTCTGCCATCAGCCTCTGCCATCAGCCTCTGCTGTCAGCCTCTGCCATCAGCCTCTGCTGTCAGCCTCTGCCTCTGCCATCAGCCTCTGTTGTCAGCCTCAGCCTCTGCCATCAGCCTCTGCTGTCAGCTTCTGCCATCAGCATCTGCTGTCAGCTTCTGTCATCAGCCTCTGCTGTCAGCCTCTGCCCTTCAGCCTCTGCCTCCGCTCTCAGGGTCTGCCTCTGCCCTCAGCCTCCGCTCTCAGCCTCTACCGTCAGGGTCTACTCTCAGGGTCCGCCGTTAGGGTCTGTTTGAGGATAATAATTATAATTGTAATTTTGTCATATTCAGATTTCCCAATTACCGTGTAATAATTGTAATAATTGTTGTATACAGTCTTAAAACAAATTCTCGACTATGTGGATATGGAAATCAGTCCAAACACAGTAGATCCGAATATGGCAGCCTCTTCGGCTGGCCAGAATGTTGTGGCAGCCCCCGTGGCTGACCAAAGTGCAGTGGCAGCCCCTTCGGCTGGCCAACTTGCATCAGCCTCTGGGCTTAATATGGCAGCCGTTGTGGCTGGCCAAGGTATTTCTGCCTCAATGGCTAGACAACCTGTTGGACATGTGAGCCATGTCAATCCTGCTGCGGAAAAACCTGAAAAATTCAGTGGTCAGACTTGGAAACATTCTGAATTCCTATGTCGGAATTATGTGCTGAATGGGCTAAGTGATTCCTTGTACAGTGTGTACGCTGGAATGAAAACAGCTAAAGGGCTTTGGGAATCTTTAGATCGAAAATATAAAACTGAGGATGCCGGTACTAAGAAATTTGTCGTAGGCCGTTTCCTAGAGTTTAAAATGATTGATTCCAAAACTGTGATAAGCCAAGTACAAGAACTGCAGATTATTCTAGCAGAAATTCATGCTGAGGGGATGAGTTTAAGTGAAACCTTCCAAGTAGCCTCGATAATTGAGAAACTACCACCTGGTTGGAAAGATTTCAAGAATTATTTAAAGCATAAGCGAAAAGAAATGAGCATTGAAGACTTGGTTCTTAAGCTAAGAATTGAGGAAGATAACCGAGTTTCTGAAAAGAGACGTATGACTCATGAGGCCAAAGCAAATGTTGTCGAACATGGCCATAAGAACAAGAACCTCAAGAACAAAGGGTCAAAGATGGGTCCTAAAGGAGGAGTTTCCAAGAAATCAAAATTTCAAGGAAAATGCTTCAACTGTGACAAAATGGGTCACAAGTCTTCTGATGCAGACTGCCGAAAAAGAAACAAGAAGCTAATGTGCTAGAAAACATGACTCAAGATGTTTCAGACATTAACCTTTCTGCTGTGGTTTCTGAGGTGAATCTGGTGGGTTCTAACCCAAAAGAGTGGTGGATTGATACTGGTGCCACTCGACATGTATGCTCAGACAAGAGCATGTTTTCTTCATTTGAGCCTGCTGAAAATGGGGAAAAGATATACATGGGAAATTCAGCAACATCTGAGATAGAAGGTCAAGGAAAGGTGATTCTGAAGATGACCTCTGGGAAGAGTTGACTCTGAACAATGTTCTGTATGTACCTGAAATACGGAAGAATCTTGTGTCTGGATCGCTTCTGAACAAGCATGGATTCCGGATGGTGTTCGAGTCTGATAAAGTAGTTTTGACTAAAAATGGGATGTATGTGGGAAAAGGGTATGTAACTGATGGGCTTTTTAAGCTCAATGTAATGGTTGTTAAACCCAAAAATATCAATAAAGCTAGTTCTTCTGCTTATATTGTTGAGTATTCTAATCTTTGGCATGGTAGATTAGGACATGTTAATTTTAATTCATTGCGAAAGTTAATTAACATGAATCATATTCCCAATTTTAAAATTGATAACAAACATAAGTGTGATACTTGTGTTGAGGCAAAACTAACAAGATCATCTTTTCATAGTATTGAAAGAAACTCTGAACCACTTGATCTAATTCATACCGATGTATGTGATTTTAATTCAATACAATCGAGAGGCGGTAATAAATATTTTATTACCTTTATTGATGATTGCACAAGATTTTGCTATGTGTATTTAATGAAAAGCAAGGACGAAGCTATAGAGAAATTTGATCTCTATAAGAATGAAGTTGAGAACCAACTGAATAAAAGAATTAAGGAGTTAAGAAGTGATCGTGGTGGTGAGTATGTTTTCCCTTTTGAATCACTTTGTGAACAAAATGGAATCATACATCAAACCACAGCTCCTTATTCGCCTCAATCCAATGGGATTGCGGAACGTAAGAATCGTACCTTGAAAGAGATGATGAACGCCATGTTAATCAGCTCTGGCTTACCTCAGACTATGTGGGGAGAAGCTGTCTTATCAGCTAATTACCTTTTAAATAAGGTACCACGGAAAGAAGCAGGGAAAACTCCTTATGAAATGTGGAAAGGAAGAGTACCTTCCTATAAATTCCTTCGAGTGTGGGGGTGTCTTGCCAAGGTATCATTCCTCCACCTAAAAAGGTGAAGATAGGACCAAAAACTGTTGATTGCATTTTCATAGGATATGCTCATAACAGTAATGCTTATCGATTTCTTGTGCATGAGTCTAATGTACCAGATATTCACAAGAATACGATAATGGAATCGAGGAATGCATCATTTTTCGAATACGTTTTTCCTTGTAAAACTAATTCGAATTCAGATGTGCACAAACGGGCACATGAGACTATCATTGAAGATAGTCAGGACCGAGAACAAATTAATGTTCCAGAGGATCAACAAGTTGTTGAACCTGAACTAAGACGTAGCAAAAGAGCTAGAACGGAAAAATCATTTGGTCCAGATTTTCTGACATTCTTGTTAGAGAATGATCCTCAAAGCTATAACGAAGCTGTAAGGTCAGCTGATGGTGCCTTGTGGAAAGATGCCATCAATAGTGAAATTGAATCCATCTTACAAAATCACACCTGGGAGTTAGTGAATCTTCCTCCAGGATGTAAACCTTTAGGGTCCAAGTGGATTTTCAAAAGGAAAATAAAGGCAGATGGATCAATTGACAAGTACAAAGCAAGACTTGTAATTAAAGGTTATAGACAACGTGAAGGTCTTGATTACTTTGATACTTATTCTCCTGTAACGAGAATAAATTCCATAAGGATGATACTAGCGATTGCAGCGTTGCGCAATCTTGAGGTACATCAGATGGATGTGAAAACAGCCTTTCTGAATGGAGATTTAGATGAAGAAATCTACATGGAACAACCTGAAGGTTTTATAGCTCCAGGACAAGAAAAGAAAGTCTGTAAGTTAGTTAAATCCTTGTATGGATTGAAACAAGCCCCGAAACAGTGGCATAAAAAGTTTGATGACACCATGTTGGCAAATGGTTTTAAAATCAATGAATGTGATAAATGCATTTATGTCAGAGATACAGAAGTTGGCTATGTCATTTTATGTCTCTACGTTGATGACATACTGATTGTCGGGAGTAATGTCAAAATGGTGAAATCTACCAAGAATATGTTGAAATCCAAGTTTGACATGAAAGACATGGGTCTTGCAGATGTCATTCTGGGAATAAAGATCTCGAGAAGTCCAGATGGACTTATTCTTGATCAGTCGCACTATGTGGACAAAATTCTTGGTAAATTCAACAATGATGATTCAGCTGTGGCTAGAACTCCCTTAGATGTGAGTTTACACCTATCAAAGAATAGGGGAGATGGTATATCTCAAGTAGAATACTCTAGAGTGATCGGGAGTTTGATGTATCTTTCGAGTTGTACAAGGCCTGATATAGCCTGTACAGTAAATAAGCTCAGCAGATATACGAGTAATCCAGGGGTTGATCACTGGAAAGCAATAGTGAGAGTACTTAGGTACTTACGTTTTACTCGTAATTATGGGTTGCACTATCATAGATATCCAGCTGTAGTCGAAGGATACAGTGATGCTAATTGGATATCTGACATGAAAGACTCAAAGTCTACTAGTGGTTATGTGTTTACACTAGCAGGTGCAGCTATATCATGGAAATTCTCCAAACAGACTGTGATAGCCAGATCTACAATGGAATCAGAATTCATTGCATTAGACAAGTGTGCTGAAGAAGCAGAATGGCTTCGAAATTTTCTAGAGGATATTCCAAGTTGGCCTAAGCCAGTGCCAGCAATTTGCATTCATTGCGATAGTCAATCTGCAATTGGAAGGGCACATAACAATATGTATAATGGTAAGTCTAGACATATTCGTCGTAAACACAATACCGTTAGACAATTACTCTCTACTGGAGTTATTTCGATTGACTATGTAAAGTCAAAGGATAACATTGCGGATCCGCTAACCAAAGGGTTAAATAGAGAGTTAGTTGTGAAATCATCGAGGGGAATGGGACTGAAGCCCATTAGATAAATGTTTATTACGAAGGAAAACCCAACCTTGTTGACTGGAGATCCCAAGATCTAGGTTCAATGGGACAACCTACTCGTAAAAGACATAATTGGATCACTGTGGGGGGTTACCCTCTAGTTATTCCTATGATGAAATGAAACAGTGATGCTCGTATGGATAGAGGTTAAGCAAAAGCTTTTAATGATTCTTATGCGTCGGGAATCCGAGCAGAGTATTACGAGATACTCTTAAATAAGAAATCACCTATGTGAGAGAGAAGTGGGGCCGCTTCAAAGGGAATTGTACGGGGCATAATTTTAGAAACTCTTGCAGAACCAGGTAGATGTTCATGGCCAAAATGAACATAATAATGAGAACTCAAATGTGTAGGTAAAATATCTGTGTGATATGTGTTCTCCAATTACATGAACGGCAGTACAGTTCAATGACATCGCGTCAACTGTCAGCCAGTAATGAGATATATTTTCACAATGGAAGGTTCAAAGGCTGAGGCCTACCTATCCTATGCAGGTGTTGAACCGTTGAACTCTTCTAGGTCAAAATAAAATGTATTATAAAATATTTTTATTTGACGATTTTTCGCCAATTTCATTCATGTGGGGGATTGTTGGAAAAATGCTTATGAGTAAGCATTTTGAGGCTCAATTTTAAGCATGATCCACTTCGTGTTAGTGGTTCTTATTGAATGATTCGGATACTCCTCCGTGAGTACTTCGAAATGGTATATTCATATGCTTAAAATGGTGCTTGGGTGAATGAGAAATTGTTGCTCAAAGTTCAATTTTCTCTACAATTTTTCCAAGCCTTTTGTAATTCCATAACAACTAATTTAATTAGTTTGGTGGTTACAATTCCATAAGTGCTAATTTAATTAGCTTGGTGGTTACATAGTTTAATTTCCATTAGTGCTAATTTAATTAGCTTAGTGGTTACAACAATGTGTAACATCTCCCATTATGAAATTTAATTGGCAAGTTAATTTCTATTAATTGAGATGTGTTTTCTTTTCCTATATAAACAACATCAGATCTTGTTTTCAAATATGAAATAGAAAATAGAGAAAGACATAGCACATACACGAAAGCTCTTTTTTCTTTGTTTTTGAAAGGGTTCAAGCACTTATGTGGTTCGTTGGGAACGGGATTTGGTGGTGCCCATACTCGTTCGGGTTTTCCGTTGTATCCTGGGAAACAAACGTCCAAAGTTCTACTGCACCTACGGTAGGGGGCGAATTTGTTTTAAGGATATTGTTGTAATCAACAAGCCTCGGGAAAGTGAAGAATGATCATCAATTTCAGGGTCTAACTTACAGCCTCTACCTCTACTGATCAGCCTCTACCTCAGCACAACAGCCTCTACCTCTGCCTTCAGCCTCTGCTGTCAGCCTCTGCCATCAGCCTCTGCCATCAGCCTCTGCTGTCAGCCTCTGCCATCAGCCTCTGCTGTCAGCCTCTGCCTCTGCCATCAGCCTCTGCTGTCAGCCTCAGCCTCTGCCATCAGCCTCTGCTGTCAGCCTCTGCCATCAGCCTCTGCTGTCAGCTTCTGCCATCAGCCTCTGCTGTCAGCTTCTGCCATCAGCCTCTGCTGTCAGCTTCTGTCATCAGCCTCTGCTGTCAGCCTCTGCCCTTCAGCCTCTGTCTCCGCTCTCAGGGTCTGCCTCTGCCCTCAGCCTCCGCTCTCAGCCTCTACCGTCAGGGTCTACTCTCAGGGTCCGCCGTTAGAGTCTGTTTGAGGATAATAATTATAATTGTAATTTTGTCATATTCGGATTTCCCAATTACCGTGTAATAATTGTAATAATTGTTGTATACAATGTCTATATATAAAGAGCATTCGCGATCATTAAAAAAAAACATAGAAAATTAAAAGTTCTTTTTCTCTAATAAATAATCCGTTCTTTCTTTTGTTTTTTAAACTATAGTACTTGATAGTTCAATCTTACGATAGTGCCATTATACTTTAGAGGTCAAATTGCATTCTTTGGTCCTTCTTGCCTTGGCGTAGTTTGCTCGTTTGTAGCGTTTGATGTCTTGATAGCGGGTTTCGAACGATTCCTAATTCCACCAGATTGTGGAATTGGAACTGGACCAGATGGTTGCGGTTCGGTTCCATTTTATTTTTTTAAAAAATAATTTAAAAAAATAGAAATAAGATATTATTAATATTATTAATATTATCAAATATAAATAATGAAATAATTATTAATTTGAATTTTATTACATTAAAATAAAAATTAAAAATAAAAGAGATTGAACTTAAATTTATAACAATTTAAGTTGCATATGCATCCTTTTGTGGTGAGAGGAATTAAAGCTCATGTAGTTCCATTATATTTTTTAGATAGTTAACCTCATTATAATTATTTACTCATCATCATTATCTGTTAATGTTGTTGAACCTTCAACTCTCGTTCCGCTTGCAGATGCATTGTCGAACAAGTCTTCAAAATCATTGGGGCTATCTTATTATTTCCTTAAATCAGCTCAGGTCCAATTATCAACATATGTTGTTGCTTCTAAGTTGTTTGGATGTAATGAAGATCGCATCGCTTCCAAGATGAAACAGTCCAATGACAAGTTACACTCATGTATGAGTGTGTTTGCCCAATGGCTACTCCAAATATCAGAACAAATAGAAAGATGACATTTAATATTTTTAAATAATTCATTTGAAATAATTTTACTATCTTTGTATAATTTAAAAATTTACAGTTTTGTAGTATTTATAGATATTTTACAAGTAACATGATTTTAAGCATTTCGACAGTAATTGGTAAAAGTAATTTTTTCACCAAAACTTAAAGAAAGACGTGTCATGTAAGTAAATTTAGTAAATTCTTATCTCTTTTTAGCATTTGAATATTTAAATAAATCTAAGGAACTTGTACATGTACTAGATGAAGCTATTTGTAAGATACACCACAATAATTGCATATTACTCATCAACCTTTATTTTCAGTCTCGACTAAATGAAAATGAATTTTGAAAATATCAAAAGATTGAGACTTAACTTCTCTTCTTCGTGTACCGACACTTTGGCCGCTCTCTTGGTTGAGATATTGGATATGGTGTTCTCATATGAGCTTGTCTTTTTTTTTTTTGTTAAGATTGAAAAATTACAAAATTAAATCAATTGGAGAATTGAAAATGAGATAATTGGAATGAGAGAATTAAGAAAATTGAGAGAATTAAGAATGATAGAATTATTGTTATGCAGAAAAATGAATTATGACTCATATTTATAGATTATTTGGTTAATTTTGTGACGTCTAAATTGTCCCTAAAAATAACCGTTTTATTACTGTATTGAAGGTAATTTAGACATTTATAAAATATATAAAAAAATTATTTGGTAAGGAGCCTCTGTCAAAACCAACGACACCAACTTAAACAGTAAAATTTCGATCCGATTTTTTGAAACCGGAAGATTCTAACGATTCCGACTAAAACCATTGGAACCATTCAATTCCATTAGGGGAGTCTATTTTTGCCTACTGATTGTTGTTGTCTACAGCTTTTCTTGCTTCACTGCTCACTGTAATCCTTACATCACTCAAAATTCTCTCTTACGGTTTCTAGAAACTAAACAAGGCATCATCATCACCTCTCACTTTCATATATGCTTCTTTAAAAAATGCTTTAAACATTTTCATTTAATTCAATATTATAGTTTCCTGAAAACATTTTGAACAGTTCTAAAATAATTCGAATGTTACACACAGTCATCTTTAAACATCTCACTTTTCGGGAAAATTTTTTTGTTTGGGAAATATTGAAAATTCCATTGTTAAATTATCCAATCCAGGTTTAAGCGGAACAAGTAAAACTCTCGTCTGTCTCAGACCCAATTAATTCGAACCCAAGACCTGGAAATTAGATCATGATCCTTACACCATCAAGTCACATTTCTTTTCGGAAAAATCATGATATTGCGACATTTTGTGTAAATTATAATAACTATTAATATAATAGTAATTTTTCTTATATTATAATCTTTCAATTTCAGTTAAAATATGAATATATCGTCCCATGAGCTTTGGCAATATTGTGGATAATGACTAATGAGTATTGTTTTACTTACGCTAGCTTTTTCTAATGGTCATAATTTTCCTAAAGATCTACTACATTAATTCTATTAATTCAAATCATGGATTTTTGAATTGAGAGATCGAGAATTTTTATTATTTTTAATTATATATACCATGTTTTTGTTTTGTTTTGTTTTTTTTTTAAAGATTTTAGGTAGGATTTTTTTTTTTTTTTTTTTTTTAAAGAAAAAGAAAAATCACTGGTTGTTAGGTATACGAATTGACA
The DNA here is from genome assembly GCA_019454045.1 of Zanthoxylum bungeanum. Lineage (NCBI taxonomy): Eukaryota > Viridiplantae > Streptophyta > Magnoliopsida > Sapindales > Rutaceae > Zanthoxylum > Zanthoxylum bungeanum. The sequence goes on along the minus strand of SKCR01049479.1, from coordinate 11,947 downwards.
AAACCTTTTTAACTCTTTGCTTAGAGAAAACGTCTACGGAATCTGTGGTGGAAATTTACCTTATCTTGAAAAATCTTCAAGGTTGAAACATGAATTCTTTCGATTATTAATTTATTATAATTAAATTACACATCCAAAGTATATAAACACAAGTTCAACACGAGACATCGTTAGTTAATACAATTACGGATTGCAAAACGAATTGATAAATTCAATTTGTATTGAATCATATACGAATTGAATCAAAATGTGATGAATTTGAATTCAATTGCTTAATAAACAATTTTTAAAATTATGATTCGAAATCGATTCGTTTAACAAACGAATAGGAAACGGATATTGTTCAATCCTGACATGATTCAACGACATAAACTACTGTAATTTCATTTATATTAAATTTTCATAAGCGTATATGCGTGAAATATGTAATTAATAAATTTACTAAAATAACCTACTAAATCTAGACAACATTATTTTTTTCTTATGGTAATTGATAATAATTATTCGAATCTTAATTGAAAATAACAATAAGTAGCAAAAGAAAAGATAGACAAATCAGTGAATTCAAATTCATATTCGATTCATTTAATAGATGCATTGAATCGAATCGAATTGACCTATTCATTAATTTTTTTTTTCCAAATTCATATCATCTTTAATATGAATCGATTCGAATAAATAAATTATGACATAAATTACCACCCCTAAACATAATACAGCTCCATATAATTCTGTGTGCCAAAAGCATCCTAAATATTTAGCAGTAACTATGGGGATATAAAGCAAAAGCATTACAAAAGAACAGAAGAGATCAACACACCACCATTGTCAAATTATTTTATAATTTTAAATTTAGAGAAAAGTAAAATTATGTCTGCCACTTGCAAAAGAAGTTATAACATTTTTATATCCAATTCATCAAAGCAGTGGAAGGAAAACATAATATGCCCTTATAAACTTTGGTCGGTGCTAGATTTATTATTTTTAATCCCTCAAACTTACTATTTTATATTACTTTTTTTTTTTGGAATCGTTGGAAACTCCGTTGCCAAATTACCCCTTCCGGGCTTAAACGGAATAGGTAAAACTTTCGATTGTCTCAGGCTCTTACAAGAAACGCACTCACTGGATTCGAACTCAAGACCTCAATGTGAGATCCTGAACTCTATACCACCAAACCACGTCATTTGGGGACTATTTTGTATTACTTCCTCTAAAGTATATTACTTTTATATATTATGGCCCTCAAATACTAATTGATAGATAATGAAATTGTTAATTTGCAAAAAAAAAGTCATCACTTAAGAAGACTCCTTCGGTAAACATCGTTTTTATTGGCAAAAATTTCAAGCTATTGTTGATAAACTCTTGATCATTTTAGCTCATGTATATTTATTTTCAGTTATACTTTAAGTCCAGAATATTCTACTTTGAGAAATAACGGTTCATATTTTTTTAAGAATTTGGATCCAATGTTGGTTTTTTTTTTTTTTTTTTATGCCAATTTTTATAATATTTCCCCATACATGTATATATCAATAGACGATTAATATTTAATTATTTATAAATTTTTATATAATAACTACCTATCATAATTTATATATAAAAAAAAACTCAATATAAATCAAATCTATTTTTTAAGTCATAATGATAAGTGGTTTTTAGTTTCTAGTAGGAGTGAAGGCACGTGTTTTGTCATTTTTTCAAGGGCTGCGCCTATTTAAATTGTTGATTTAATTAAACCCATGTGCAATTCAATGTATTTGACACAATGGTCCAATTTCATGTAATTCAAATCTGGGTGCGTAGCAATGCAGTGCAGACGATATTAAAATGTATGTCCTAAAATTAATTATGGTTTAATATATAATGTTTAATATAATTTATTATTTATTAATAAACAACATTTTTTATTTACATATTGTTACATCAATATATTTTATGTCTATGTTCCGAGATATTATGTCAGATGAATATCGTTAATCTAAAAGACGTTTGCGATTATGAGAGTCAACGATATTTATATATGTCTTAAATTAAATTCTTGGTAAAATGTGATTGTTATATAAGACAATAATATATCACTTGACTAATATTATTGTGTCGCGTAGATTGACATATGATGTTAATAGAATGGATGATGAGTCTCATATCATAAGGATACAAACAATAGAAGTTTCATTAGTAGAATGAAATATTGAACACGACCACATAAGCGTGAGATCACATGGTAATATTATCTAAGGTCATTGATCTTCGTAATAATATATTAGTGTCGTCATATCCTCTGACCTGAGATCGTATGATGACTTGTGCGATAGTACTATTGGTTCACTAGTATATCCTCATTCGACTATCCACGTCCTTTGAATAAATGCTAGATGGTCTTGAGCGATTGACGTATGAAGTCATGTATGCTTCAAGATGTGATCTGATAGCTTTGATAATAAAAACTATAGATGTTTCAAGGAAACTCAAAGTTGTGAGTATAAGTATTTGGCCAAAGCAGTCAATATCTTAGATATATCAAATTCACAAGATAGAGTTTAAAGATATGTCGAGTATAAGGATTTGACCTTACCATAATCCCAGACTCGATAAGAAACATAGATATCGGAAGGAATGAGATGACATACTCAAAGTGTACTCTAACAGATTCATATGTTTTCCAACTTCATTCATCGACTAGGGGCCATGACTTGCTGCTAGGCGATTACCCATGGTCTGTCAAATATCATGGAGATGAAATATTAAAGAGTTAATATTATTTTACTGCTACTCGATAATGAACCTAGGAGGTCGCACAATATAGTTCTCGTCTATATTACAAATTCAATGATGTTTATTAAAAATTAATAAATGATTATTTTGGCAAAATAAGATTTCCTGATTATTTTTAGGATAATCGAGATATTTCCGAAATATTAATTTGATTAATAAATTCGAAATGTAAAATTAAAATTAAGTAAGATAAATAAATAAATTAATAGTTAATTAATTATTGGGTCAAAATAATATTTAATTTATTGAGCTTTAATTTAGTGGGCTAGCACCCAAATTAATTAGAATCCTAATTAAGTTTAAATAGAGAAGTCTTTATTTAATTAGAATTTCTAATTTGATTAAGTATCCTAATTTATTTTGGAAAAAATCTTTAAGAGACCAAATTTGATTTGGAGAAAAATTATATTATTCTTATTATATTGGGATACGATTAAAATAAATCTTATGCTAATATATATATAAATAGTCCCAAATTGAATGTTGCATGCGCTTTTGCTGTAAGATATTCATGCAAATTAAGTTTGCGTCAAAACTTCACATTTAAGAAAGAAAAATAATTTTTCTTTGTTATAAAAAATTAGAGCAATTTATTCGTAGATGAGTGTTGATGTGTCAACTAGAGGTGTAACGCACGATGCACTACTGCAAGAGAAAAATCAAAGAGGATATTCAAAATGGTCAAGAAAAATAACAAACCCATCAATGTATATTTTACTATTAGTAAATATTATTTATGTTGATAAATAAAATTTATTACATATATGTTAAAATTAATAGAGATTAATTTAGTAGTATATTTGTTTACATCAACAATGACATAATCACGATCCTTAAAGTGATTTTGAAAGAAAATTTTAAATTCCACTCACATGAATACTTCCGCGCTAACCCCAAAATCTTACCGGCGATAATGTACATGTTTTCAAAAATAACGTATTTGGTGTCTAGTTGCTGTTTTAAGAGGTATCTGTTAGACATAAGTGTTTAGACATTTATGTAAAGTTTCAGTAAGAGGTGTGACTTGATAGCAAATGATTTATGATTTAATTGTCAGATTCGGGGGTTTACCTGCTCCGTTTAAACTCGGGTCAAGTGATTTGACAGTGTAGTTTCCAACATTTCAAAATAATAAATTCAGACATTTAAGTGTTAAAACAATTATAGAAATGAAATTTTAAATCGACGTTAGTGTAAGGTTTTGGGATAGCACGGAAGCATCAATGTGACTGGAATTTGAATTTTTCTTCCAAAACTACTTTAAGGATCGTGGTTATGTCGTTATTAATGTAAACAAATATACTACTAAATTAAACTATATTAATTTTAACATGCATGCAATAAATATTTTATTTATTAACATAAATAATATTTATTAATAGTAAAACAAACCTTGATGAATTTATTATTTTTCTTGAGCCTTTTGAATATCCTCCTTAATTTTTCCGTTGCAGTAGTGCATCAAACATTGTACCTCTAGTTGTCACACTAATACTTATTTACGGACAAATCGTTCCCATTTTTGAGATCAATGAAAAACCCTTTTTCTTTTCTAGGATATTGAAGTCTTTAAGAATAAAATCTTCAACTGCATATATATCAAATATATATATATATACACTAATATTCTTGCCAACAACAATCAAATTGTTTGTTGTTTATATATATATATACACATGCTTGCCTACAGCCTACGCATGCTTATGCTTTCTTTCAACGTGAGCACCTTCTGCCTTGTGTTAAAACCACAAATTCAATTGCTTCTTCAACGTTAGCCAAATATGTCACACTGTCAGGTTTAACTTTATTTCCTTCTCTCATTAACTTGAAGAGCTCTACCACCTCTCCTCCCAATTCTGCTATTGTTTAATTTGCTTCTATTCTGTTACTGTTTTGCTTATATTTTGCAAAACATTCTGTTACTGTTTTGCTTATTCTATCTTCCATTCCTCCATGGCTGCAAGCTGATAAAAATATTGCTGTAATTATTAAGATGAGGGTTGATATATTCTCATTTAGACACTTGCACGAGAAGATGAGGGTTGATGGTCTTGGAGAGCCTTATGGCTTTATCAATCATGCGGTTGTTTCAAAAGCTAATACAACTAAATCAAATCAATCTCGTTAATAGGGTAATTCGGAACTGGACCGGAACCGAACTGGAACCGAATTGGAATCGAATAATAGGGTACCTTATTTAATTGGGTAGGTTTCGGTTCCACTTAATTAGGAACCGATTTTTTCAGGGTAGGGATTCACCCCTAATATAGGCATATGATTTGTTTCAATTGTATCCCAATATAATAAAATCAATCCATTATCTCTCCAAATTAAATTTGGTCTTTCAAACATTCTTTACAAAATAAATTAGGATACTTAATCAAATTTAGGAATCATAATTAAATAAAGGCTTCCCCTTTTAATCTTAATTAGGAATCTAATTAATTTGGGTGCTAGCCAACTAAATTAAAGTCCAATACATTAAATATTATTTTGGCATAATAATTAATTAATTTAACTTACTTAATTTTAATTAACAATTAATTAAAATTATATTTAATTCATTTAATATAAATATCAAATATTTATTTAAACAATTAAATCTAATTTTATATTTCGAATTTATTAATCAAATTAATATTTCTAAAATATCTCGAATATCCTAATCAAATTAGGAAACGCCAAAATAATCATTTATTAACTTTTAATAAACATCCTAGAATTTGTAACATAGACGAGAACTATATTGTGCGACCGTCCTAGGCTCATTATCAAGTAGTAGTGGAATAATATTAACTTTTTAATATTTCATCTCTATGATATTCCACAGACCATGGGTAATCGCCTAACAGCAAGCCATGACCCCTAGTCGAGGAATGAAGTGGGAAAACATATGACATGTTAGAATACACTTCGAGCATGTCATCTCATTCATTCCGATATTTATGTTTCTTATCGAGTCTAGGATCATGGTAAGGTCAAATCCTTATACTCGACATATCTTTAAACTATATCTTGTGGGTTTGATATCTCTAAGATATCGACTGCTTTGGCCAAAGACTTATATCCACGACTTTAAGTCTCCTTGAAACATCTCTAACTTTTATTATCAAAGTTATTGGATCCCATCTTGAAGCATAAGTGACTTCATACGTCAATCGCTCAAGGCCATCTAGCATTTATTCAAAGGATATGGATAGTCGAATGAGGATATACTAATGAACCAAGAGTACTATCGCATAAGTCATCATATGATCTCAGGTAGAAGATATGATGACACTAATGTATTATTACGAAGATCAATTACCTTAAATAATATTACCATGTGATCATACGTTTCTATTGTCGTGTTCGATATTTCATTCTACTAATGAAACATCTATTGTCTGTGTCCTTATGATATGAGACTCATCATCCATTCTATTAACATCATAGGTCAATCTAGGCGACACACAACAATATTGATAAGTGATATATTATTATCCTATATAACAGTCACATTTTACCAAGAACTTAATTTAAGACATATATAAATATCGTTGACTCTCATAATTGCAAACGTCTTTTGGATTAACGATATTCATATGCATAATATCTCGGGACATACACATAAAATATAGATGTAATAATGTGTAGTTAACAAATACCTTTTATAAATAAAATAATAAATTATATTACAAATATTATGTCTTAAACCATTACTCATGATTTGTATAAGACGCATTCTCTGAAAATCAAAAAAAGAAAAAACAATTCAACTACAGTGTTCTTATATTATATGAATTGGGTTTTTTTTTTCGCTGAATGCAAATTCTCTTAAGGCTTCACATATTCTAAAAGTTATTTGTTATTTATCACAACCTAATTTCAACGGAGAAGGGACACAAAATTTACAAAAATATACACTAACACACACTTTTACTTAAAAGTTTACAAACTCTCTTACTGTAGCTACAATGATTTATTGTAGATCACTATAGCTACAGTGAAAGAGTTTATAAAATTTTAAGTAAAAGTGTGAGTGAGTATATCACTACTCCAAAATTTATTGTGACAATTATTGTTAAATGTTATTGCAGTAAATTACTGTTCAATACACTGTAGCATTCTAACAAAGTACACTGAAAGATTCGTTAGAATGAATTTTGAACGGAAACTGTATAATCATGACCAAACATGCTGATGAACAGAAAATATAAAACTATTTACCATTTTTTTGACATAATATTTTGTATGGTTTCTCGAATTTTATAAATATTTTGATGTGTTTTAGTTTATTTTACAGATAAAATAAAATCGGGACTTAATAGAATTAATCAGGACGAAATATGGAACAAATAAGGGTAAAAAAACTGGACTTGACATTTGGATTTTAGAGGTTGGAAACTTGAAATGACGTTCTAATGAAGTACAATTTCAGAAATTTCAACTTTGCGTAATTTTCGTATTTTGGCCATAACTTTCTACTCCGATATCAGATTGAGGTGATTCAAGTTCCAGATTAAAGAAGACTCAAAGATATACAACGTTGACGTTCATAATGATTTCGAATTCTGAAATTTTCATGACCGAAATCGATAAAAAAAACCCGGAAGTATTGTATGTGTAATTATTAAGGTCATTTTCAAAAACAAAAAATAAAATAAAAAAATAAAAAAAATTGTCAAACTTCCACCAAACATGCTTGCATGTTTTGTAGAGGATTTGGTGCAATATTTTGTGTCATGTTTGGTGGAGAATTTATGGAGAAATTGGTAGATGCAAAATTTTGCCTATAAATACTAAGATATTTCATTTGTAAATTTCATACTTTCCTTGGTTTGTTGAAAAAGAATTAAGGATTGTATCTTGTGTGTTTTATTTAGTAATTTTGTAATGTATTTTTATTTTTATTTTTTTTGTAGTAATAATAGTTTGTGTGTTTTTACTTTCTTTTATGTTTAGTAGTTAATTTCCGCTAGGGGAAGGGTGGAACCTTTATTAAATAAAGTGAGATTTCTACATTAGAAATATTAAAGGTGGATCCCCTAACCCACAATATTTTATTTTTATTCTAGAGAAGTGATGAAGCACAATATTCATGAGTTTAATAATTGATTTAATTATATTATGTTTAATACTTTGGTTTTTTTATTGAATCTTAAGCTTAATGTTTCTTATTAATTGCCACTATAAGATTGATATGGTAAACTTAAAATGAACTTGGAAAATGGATTTTAAGTTTCAGCCTTATATTCAATAGCTCACGATCTCATCTTGGGGTAGAGTGTCCATTAGGTAGATTTCCTTACATGATAGACATATACCTGTCGGGCGGGGGTAGCCACAATTGGAACTTGAACTTAATGAATTCAGATAACTTAGTTAACATAGGAATATAGTTAGTTGGGTTATATTTTGTGTGTTTGCATCTGATCATCGGAAGATGCTTTTGCATATCTTCGTGTTCCAGGTTAATAGACTGATTTATTACGCATATATAAGAGAATCAATTCATCATTAGAATAATATTGTGTGGAATCACAAGCCTATATGTTATGTCTTTTGTTTATTTTCCTTAGTTTTTCTTTTGTGTTTTTATTTATTTATTTATTTAGCAAATCCACATTCAACAAACCAATCAAGCAATCATTCCATTCTCCATTTAATTAGATACCTGTAAATAAATAGAATCAATAATTAATAACAACAATAGAAATTAAGTTCTCGTGGGATCGATATTTTTATACTATTTGAGCGATACGTGCGCTTGCGTTACGTGTGTGATTTCGACGATCAAGTTTTTGGCGTCGTTGACGAGGACTTATTTTTCTTGCGTTATATTTTGAAGCTATCTATTTTACTTGTATCTAATTTTCTTTATTTTTATCTGTAATTTTATTTCTTTCTTTTATTTTCATGTGGTTGAAAATGGATCCGGCACTCCTCAACACAATGGTGTTTCGGAGAGGAGGAATCGAACTTTATTAGATATGGTTTGATCGATGATATTTTACTGATCTACCTATATACTTGTGGGGCCATGCTCTAGACACTACTGCTCATCTTCTGAACAAAGTTATATCGAAAGCCATTCCGACCACTCCGTATGAGCTATGGACTGGAAGGAAACCGAGTCTTAAGTATGTTAAAATTTGGGGTTGTCCTGCTTATGTAAGAGTTGCACAGCGGGATAAACTTGCACCTATAGGGTACAAGTATCGATTCATTGGATATCCTAAAAATTCAATGGGATATCAGTTTTATGATCCCGAGGACCAAAATGTGTTCGTTACTCGAAATGCAACTTTCTTAAAAACACAATTTATGTTAGAAAGTACATATCATATAATGATTGATCTTGATGAAGTCAATCAAAGTAACATTGAATCGACGATAGAACCAGAAGTTGAGGAAGATGAGATAACTTTGACACAACCACCTCGTAGGTCACAAAGGATATTGAGACTCCATATTGATACAAGACGACATCTAATGATGCCCTCAATATTTTCTTAATCGAAGAAAATGATCATTTAACCTACAGAGAGGCGATGTTAGACATCGACGCGGAGAAATGGCTGGAAGCTATGAAATCCGAGATTGCCTCAATACATGATAATCAAGTCTGGGACTTGGTTTCGCTTCCCGACAGAATTGTTCCTATCGGTTGTAAATGGGTTTACAAGAGGAAACGGGGGCCCGATGGAAAAGCTGAAACCTTTAAGGCCAGACTAGTAGCAAAAGGATATACTCAGAAATCTGGTATTGATTATGAGGAAACCTTTTCTCTTGTAGCCATGCTTAAGTCAATCAGGATTTCATTAGCTATTGTCGCACATTATGATTATGAAATTTTGCAGATGGATGTGAAAACGGCTTTTCTGAATGGAAATCTTGAGGAAGATATCCATATGGAACAACCCGAGGGATTCGCATTCGCCAAATATCCCAATCTGGTATGTAAGCTTAAAAGATCTATTTATGAACTTAAACAAGCTTCTCGTAGTTGGAATCTTTGTTTTGACGATGTGATCAGATCGTCTGGTTTCATTAAAAACGAAGAGGAATCCTGTGTCTATAAAAAGGCTAGTGGGAGCATGGTAGTCTTCTTATTGCTTTATGTTGATGATATACTTATTATCGGAAACGATATAAGTATGTTACAATATGTCAAAGCTTATCTAAGTAAGAATTTCTCCATGAATGATTTGGGAGAGGCCTCTTATATACTAGGTATAAAGCTTTATAGAGATAGAGCAAGGAGGTTGATAGGACTCTCTCAGTCCAAGTACATTGATTTGATCCTAGAAATGTACAATTTTATTGACTGTAAGGCAGTCAATGTGCCTTTTAAACATGGTATTTATCTGTCTAAGAAAATGGTCATAAGACAGATGATGAAAGGGCTAAATGGTTAGCCAACCTTATACTTCCGTTGTTGGTAACATAATGTATCTCATGTTATGTACTGGACCTGATATCAGCATGGCTGTAAGTGTTACAAGTCGTTATCAGTCTGATCCGGGTCAGGACCATTGGATGGCTGTGAAACATATCCTGAAATATCTTAAGGGTACAAAGGATAAGTTTCTCATTTATGGAGAAAATGACTTACAATTGAGAGGTTACACGGATTCAGATTTTCAATCTGATCCCAGATGATAGAAAGTCTACATCTGGTTTGTTTTTTCTCTCAATGGCAATGCCATTAGTTGGAAGAGCACTAAGCAGGGTTCGACTGCTGATTCCACCATCGAGGCAGAATACATTGCTACTTCAGAAGTCGCAAAGGAAGCTGTCTGGATCAAAAAATTTGTTGCGGAGCTTGGAGTAGTCTCATCTATAGTAGATCATATTCCATTATTTTGTGACAACAATGGTGCGATAGCTCAAGCCAAGGAACCTCGCGCTCATCAGAAATCTAAGCATGTGGAATGAAAGTATCACATAATTAGAGAAATTTTGGCTAGAGGTGACATTATAGTTTGTAAAGTACGAACTGAAAAAAATGTAGCGGACCCAATGACTAAAGCCTTAACTCCCAAGTTGTTTGAGAAGAACGTGGAGTCAATGGGTATTACATACCATCGTGAATGACACTGGATCAAGTGGGAGTGTTGGAAATGGTGATCGAGCACCATTCATTTTTTGTATGAATATTTATTATTTATGCAATGTAATATTTTCTTTATCATGATTATTTATTTATTTGTTTGGTAATTTCTTACTTTTTTATATTGTAAATCTAAGTGTTAGATTACTCTAAGAGTTAGAGATTTCGAGTTTCACTCGGAACCTTATATGGAATTAGTAAAGACCCGAGAGTTACAATATATGGTTTTATAGTTGCAAGAGTTGCAAATGGTGTTGAAAAATATCACGTATTCTCCCGAATATAAATTATTCCTGGTCTAGATCTATTGACATTGGTCGATCATTATATTGGTAAGACTAGTGCATTGTCTATATATGTAATGGACATATGGTTTGTCTCAACAGACTATGAGCTTAGCGGAAGTTCGTATAGAAATGCGGATATTCATTAGTGGAATGAATATCGAACAAACTCATAGAATATGACTAATAGATATTCCATAAAACTGTCAATAGTTATCTTTTCGAGTTGAGTAGTTATTGTGGTCATTTGACTTGAGACATCACGGTGATCTTGTGAGTGATCCTCTATGCCTGATACCATGTATGTCAGAAACCTTTTATGGTCTGACCTCTGGATACTGTTAGGTATAGACCGATGCTCACGAAGATCAGTGTGTGTTAATATGAAGATTCGTCAGTCCATATGGTTGGATTATGTTTCCAGAAATTCTTCAGAGTATATTCGGAAATCTTTCAGCCGAAAGTTCGTTGAAGAAATTATTTCTTTAACATTATAAATAATATTGAAAATGAGTTTTGCATATATTATTTATTAATGAAATATATTATGAAAATTTATTAATATTGAGTAGATAAGGTTTGACAGTTTAACTATAACCTTACTCAATAGAAGACGGTAATGACGAAAGGACTATACATTAACGTTTAAACCTCAACTTGTATGGTTCAACGTGTCGTGTTGTTTTAGTCATGATTTGTAGGTGGGCAGGGCTTCATGAATATGTATACAAGTATATGAGATTACATATATATATAAGTAACAACCGAACGTGAGCCTAGAGAGTTC